>CM019831.1:82412288-82459001 GCA_009763385.1 Coix lacryma-jobi var. lacryma-jobi | reverse complement strand
GCAAGGACCAGCCGGGATTTGGTGGGGACATCACCGCACCACCTACCCTGCCAATGTTCCCATCACTTGGAGGGTGTTTACTGCTGCTGTCCGAGGTCATTACATTCCGCCGGGTTTGACCCAGATGAAGGTGGCCGAGTTCATGAACCTAACACAGGGGACTCGATCTGTTACGGAGTACCATCACATATTCAATTCACTGGCTCGATATGTCCCAGACTTCGTCGACACCGATGCTAAGAAGATTGCTAGTTTCAAGAGAGGCTTGAATACTAAAATGGGAAAGTCAGTGGGTACATCGTCCCGTACCAATTTCAGTGACTTCATAAGTGACTGTCTGATTCAAGAGAATCATAACAACAAGCATGCTTCTAGCAAGGCCCGAAAGAGGACCTTTGAATCAGGATCATCACAACCCAGAGGACCACCAGCTCAGCGAAATCTGTATCGACCACCAGCGCCGGGGGCACGTTTTAGGCCGCCGCAGAAGAAGAATCAGCCACAAGCTCAGCGCAATCAGAAGCCATACAAGATAGCTGCTGCTCAGGCTCGTGGAGGTCAAGGCAGTTCTTCAGGGAACAAACCGTTGGTTCGGGGACCATGCTACAACTGCAACCAAGAGGGGCACTTCGCAAGGTACTGCCCCTACCCAAAGAAGCAACAGGCCAACTACCCCGCACGCCTGCACAACATGACCGCTGAAGAAGCTCGTGCTGGAGAACCCGTGACTGCTGGTATGTGTTTTGTTAACCATCATCCTGCAGTTGTTTTGTTTGATACTGGATCATCGCATTCGTTCATGAGTAAAGCATTTGCACAAAAGCATGATCAAGTGGTGTCTGAAATGGATTATGGGTTTCGCGTAAGCTCTGTGGGGAGTAGTGTGTTGTCTAGGCAGATGGTCCGTGATGCAACCATCGACATCGGAGGGCATAAGTTTGGGGCTAATTTAGTAGTTTTGCCAGGGCTCAGTATGGATGTAGTCCTAGGAATGAGTTGGATGAGTATGTGGAAAGCGGTGTTAGACACTGCAGGAAGAACTCTTACCTTGTCTGATCCAAGGATGGACAACAAGTTACGTATCTCTCTTCCTCGAGGGGCTGATTTTGTGGATCTATCTTGTACCTTATCTATAGAGGACCTGTCAAAAATTCCAGTTGTTCGGGAATTCCCAGACATCTTTCCAGATGAGTTGTCGGGTTTACCGCCCAAGCGGGCTATAGAGTTTACCATTGAGCTCTTACCAGGGACTGCACCGATCTCGAGAAGACCTGATCGTATGCCGCCCAATGAATTAGCCGAACTCAAAACTTAGATTAAGGAACTTTTGGACAAGGGTTTCATTCAACATAGTGTGTCAGAGTGGGGATGTCCAGCTTTGTTTGTCAAGAAGAAGGACAAGTCTCTACGGATGTGTGTGGATTATCGACCGCTTAATGCCGTGACCGTTAAGAACAAATATCCGTTGCCACGGATAGATATTTTGTTTGACCAGTTATCCAGAGCCAAAGTATTCTCCAAGATCGATCTGAGATCAGGCTATCATCAAATTAGAATCCGACCGCAAGATATCCCAAAGACTGCTTTTTCAACCAGATATGGCCTATACGAGTATTTAGTCATGTCTTTTGGATTGACAAATGCTCCAGCTTACTTTATGAGTTTGATGAACTCGGTATTCCTGCCAGAACTAGAAAAGTTTGTAGTGGTGTTCATTGATGATATTTTGGTTTATTCTGAGAACCCGGACGACCATGCAAAACATTTGAGGATCATCTTAACAAGACTCCGGGAACATAAACTTTACGCTAAGTTTAGTAAATGCGAGTTTTGGTTGAAGCAAGTACAATTCCTTGGTCACATCCTGTCAGAAGAAGGAATCTCTGTGGACCCTAGCAAAGTACAAGAAGTGATGGAGTGGGAAGCTCCAACTTCAGTTGGGGAGATTCGGAGTTTTCTCGGTTTAGCAGGGTATTATCGTCGTTTCATTCCCGACTTCTCCAAGATTGCCAAGCCCATGACAAGTTTGCTTCAGAAGGATCAGAAGTTTGAATGGACAGAGAAGTGTGAAACAGCTTTCCGTACCTTGCGGAAACTATTAACCACTACCCCTGTCTTAGCTCAACCAGATATCGAGAAGCCGTTTGATGTCTTCTGCGACGCATCGAAAGTTGGTTTAGGCTGTGTTCTTATGCAAGAAGGCAGAGTGATTGCTTATGCTTCACGTCAGTTGAGAAAACATGAAGTTAATTATCCTACGCATGACTTGGAATTAGCTGCTGTGGTACACGCTCTAAAAATATGGAGACATTATCTGCTTGGTAACGTCTGTAACATGTACACAGACCACAAAAGTCTCAAGTATATCTTTACTCAACCTGAACTGAATATGAGGCAGAGAAGATGGCTTGAGTTGATTAAGGATTACAATTTGCAGATACATTATCACCCTGGAAAAGCAAATGTAGTTGCTGATGCTCTGAGTCGGAAGTCGCATTGTAATAACTTGAGGTTACAACCAGAGGACGAGTTTAGTCTCGAACACCCTGTGATCTTGCGTCACATCGAGCTGCAAAGCACCTTTGTTGATCAGATTCTAGAAGGGCAGAAAACAGACAAGGGAATCTATTATATCAGGGAAAAGCTAAGAGCTGCCACTGAACCCGTAAAACATTTCCGAGTTGATGATAAGGGAGTGTTATGGTTTGATAATCGCTTAGTGGTACCCAAGAATAGGGAACTCAAAAATCAGATTATGGATGAGGCTCATCTTTCTAAATTGTCTATCCATCCCGGGAGCACTAAGATGTATCAAGATTTGCGTCCAAGATTTTGGTGGACCAAAATGAAGAAGGAAATTGCCGCATATGTAGCCAGATGCGACACGTGTTGTCGAGTGAAGGCCATTCACCTGAAGCCAGCTGGAACACTTCAACCTTTATCAATACCTGAATGGAAGTGGGAAGAAGTGAGTATGGATTTTATCACCGGTTTGCCTACCACTCAGAAGGGAAACAATTCAATATGGGTAATAGTAGACCGTCTCACCAAGACCTCTCATTTCATACCAGTTAAAACTTGTTATCGAGCGCCGGACTATGCAGAGATTTATATCAATCAGATTGTCCGATTGCATGGTATACCCAAGGTCATAGTTTCGGATCGCGGAACACAGTTCACTGCACCATTCTGGGAGAAAATGCAAAAGGAATTAGGCACTAAGTTAATCCATAGTTCAGCTTACCATCCCCAGACTTCAGGGCAAACTGAAAGGGTAAATCAGGTTTTAGAGGATATGCTGAGAGCATGTGTGATATCCGCGAAGGGATCTTGGGAGAAGTGGTTGCCATTAGCAGAATTTGCCTACAACAACAGTTATCAAGAAAGCATTCATATGGCACCTTTCGAAGCTCTGTATGGCAGAAGATGCAGAACACCAGTAAGTTGGGTTGAACCAGGAGAACGTCGTTACTATGGAATTGATTTTGTCAAAGAAGCAGAAGAACAAGTTAGAATAATCCAACAACACATAGCAGCTGCACAGTCTCGACAGAAGAGTTATGCTGACCAGAGAAGAAGGCCGCTTGAATTCGAAGTAGGTGACTATGTGTACTTGAAAGTATCACCCATGAAAGGAGTTAGACGTTTTGGCGTGAAAAGAAAGTTAGCGCCAAGGTTTGTGGGACCCTACAGGATAATGGAAAGGAGGGGAAAAGTAGCTTATCAACTACAGTTACCTAAACATTTAAAGGCTATATTCCCTGTTTTCCATGTGTCACAACTAAAGAAATGTCTTCGAATTCCAGAAGAGGAAGTACAACCGGCCAATATCAAGTTACAATCCGACCTTACTTACCCGGTGAAGCCATATCGAGTACTCGACGAGAAAGAAAGGGTAACTAGCGGAAGAATCTTGAAGCAATATAAAGTATCTTGGAGTGAGCAAGACGACCGAGATGCCACTTGGGAAACGGAAGACTATCTAAAGGAAGTATATCCACAGTTTTATAAGGACTGGTTAGTAACTCAAATCTCGGGACGAGATTCCTTTAAGGAGGGGAGGGCTGTAACACCCTAGGTGTTAAGCAACCCTAAGTGCATAACTTGACATCTCATGAGCATAAAGCATCATCATTTCATGTTGCATTCTTTCTTTTGTTAAGTGTCATTTCATGTGACCTTTTGTGATGCTATGCTTGATTGAATGCTTGTGTGTCTTGTTTGTGGAGTGCTTAAGTCTCCTTAGTAGTTGAACCTTGTTGGGGAGTCAAAATGAAGCTAGGTTTATGTTGGTCATGTTGGCTAAACAAGTCTCTAACCCTAGTTGCCTTAATAGAGCCCTAGGAGTCCTTTTGTTTGACTAACTAAGACCTTCTTGATAGAAGCTTTGCATGGCTGTGGGCCCTTAACCAAAAGTGTGTAGAATTTAGAGTAGAACAAAAGTTGTTTAAGGCCCAACTCATGAAAATGAGTTTAACAAGGTGTTTTGGGACCCACAAGGCAGATTTGAGGGAGTTTAGACTTAGAAAATTCTTTAAGTCCTAACTGCCCAAAACAGTTTCATCTAGCCATCTTTGGAGTTTTTTCTGGAGTAATCTAGGCCGAACCAAAGATCAATCTTGTAACCAAAGTTGTAGTCGGTATGTAGCTCTAAGCAATGGAGCAAGTGGTTTAGCTTTTCATCAAATGGATTAGGAGTTAATCGCGCTCAAAGTCTGGCCGTCAGTCGGCCTGATGGCACTGAATCGGGCCGGGCCGTGCCGTGCCGGCGCGCGCGCGCGGCGTCGTGGCCGACAGCGCCAGGACGTTGCCGCCGCGTGGCGCTCGACGGCCGGCCAAGCCAGCGTCCGCGCGCGGCGTGGCAAACGGCAAGGCCAGCTCCGCCTCGCCTGTCCGAACTCCTCCCTCCATTCTGTTCCCCGCGCTCGCGCCTCTCTCTCGCTCTCTGCTCTCGCCGGCGCTCGAGCGGGAAAGGGGAGAAAGCAAGGCGCCGCCGCCGTTCGCCGCCGTTCCGCCACCGCACCATACATCCAACCACCCACCAAGCTTCGCCGTGAGCTCCCACCCCTTGTGCTATCCTTAGCGCTCTATGAGAGACCGTAGGCAAGCCCCGGGATGAGCCGCCGCCATGGTCGCCATGACCGCCGAGCTCGGTCCACCGTGGCCGGCCTCTGTCCCGTGGTTGCGTGTTGCCCTAGTGCGTGTTTAGGGGTAAGTGAGGTCCAAGGAGGAGTTGAAGGGTGATGGTTTAGCCGATTAGGGTTAGGTGCCCGTGGAACGCCGTTGTCCGCCATGACCGGCAAGCTCGGTCCGCCGTGGCCAACTTCCTTCCCGTGGCCGTCCGTCGGTCTTAGCTAGTGTTCGCGAATCGCCGAGGCTCGTAGAAGGTGTTGGAGGTGTCGGTTAAGCCGATTAGGGTTTGATTGTGTTAGTACGCCGCCGTCCGCCGCTCGCCATGGTCGCCGGAGATGGTATGGCCGTGGTCACAGGTGCTCGGAACCGAAGCCCTGGCTTCTGAGCCTCAGGTTAGGTTTACGAAGGTCGCCGGAGTAGGATTCGGGAGTCCGTTTAGCTCGTCATGGCCGGAGTCGGCCGGCGTAGCTCGCCCGCGCCGCCGTGTCCGCCATCGTCGACGACGAGCTCTATCCGAGCAAGCGCCGGGCTAGGTAGGGGCACCGTTGGGTGCGGAAGGAGAAGGGGAGTCCATCGGTAGGGTTAGCTTCGCCGGAAAGTTCGCCGCCGGCGAGCTACGGCATGGTCAACCTCCTCCCCTGTTTGCTGTGTATGACGAGTGGGGTCAGTTTGACCCGAGGGCCCGCGCGTCAGTGAGTCTAGTTCCGTCTGTGTGCACTGGTTTGGGTGCACGTAGCAGTTTAGGTTTGAATGTTTTTCAGGTTTTGTTAATTAGTTTCCAGAAATTGTGTATTGCTTGTTTAATTCATATCTTGTGAAATATAAATGCTAAAAAGGTGAAACAAGTTTTGTTAGGTTTGTTATGTTGAGGTCTATGCATGAAAAATATAATATGTCCAGTTTGTGGTGATTTTCTATGTAGTTATATTTAATTCATGTTTAGGCTGAAATCTTGTTAAATGCATAGTAAATTGTATGTGTCTCATAAAAATGTGATTCTTGTTTTGTTAGCTTTGTGTTGAGGACTAGTTTCTGGGAAAAATGTAAAATGAGGTTACTCTGTGAAATAATTTGGCAGTAGTAATTAAAATGATTAAATGTTGTTTTCTTGTTTATTTTGTAATAATTAAAATATGAAGAGTATGGACTTGGTAATTTTTACTGACTACTCTTGTGCGAAGAAGTTCAGAAGAAAATTATGAAATTTGTTGTTTGACACTTTGTGCTAAGGTGTGTAGTTCAAAGCACCTTTTCATGATAGAATTTGTCTTTTTCATAGGGGGTAGAGTCTAGGTCCAAATGGGGTGAAATTTGGACAGGGGATTAGATCAAGTGTTGTTAATCTCCAGTAATTTTTATAGATTTTTGTGAAGCTGTCTAGGATAGGTTACTGTTATAGGCCTATTTAACTAGATTTAATTCTACAAATAATTAGAGGGTAATAAACCCGTTAAGCAACTTTGATGTGGTGACAACAGGACTTAGTAAGTAGTATGTTAGATTAAGTAAGTGAGTAGCAGCAGATGACATCTGCTTATCTCCTGAATTGTTACTCCATGTTGCATCACCATGCATCCCATGTGCATTCATGTTATTCATTCATGTACCGCATCATGCAGGGTCGGTAGTGGAAGCCCAAGACACGCCGGAGGAGCAGCGTCGGGAGGAGACACCCGAGGAGAGGATCCCAGAAGAAGACGCTGAAGACCTGTCGGAGTGCCGTGATCACCGCCCCGCCGACTTCGAGCGAGGCAAGCCCCGGAGCATTTTCTCCTACGGTTTGCAAATTACCGTTTACAAGTTAAGCTGATATGATTGTTGCATTAGGTTATAGGAGTTGTGTGATACCGTTGCTGCATTAATTAATTATCCTTGTCCACCTGCAAATATTATCTTGTGATCCCTGTTAGGTCTAGGCTCGATTATATGCTTAGCCCTGCTTAGACCGGTAAAAGTCGGGTGATTTCCTGTCTCCCGCATATAGGTGGATACTAAACATGTTTAGCCTCGTGCTATCGTGGAATATAACCATGTGATAATTAATTTGAGACCGGGCGGGATGTAGGAGCAGCAGGACATGGGTTCTGTGTGCTAGTAGTCTCCCGTCTGTGTCGATTAGGAACCGACGAAGGCACACCTCAGTCATTTTGAACGCGTCAATCACTTAACGGAGCAGGTGCGGGTACCTCCCGTGAAGCCGAGTAAGGTGTTTCGAGCCGGTGACGGAGACGTTGACGCCTAACACCCAGGGCCTTATATGCACCGTGGGCAACTATTCTGATCGACCTGGCATGGTCCGAGGGCAGGCAGGGCCTGATCGACCTGGCATGACCGTGGGCAGTTAATAGCTTGAGCGACCTGGCATTGAGATAACCCCCGGTGTAGAAGGGTCCATGGCCGTCCCGCGATTTGGGTTCTCGAACCTCCTGAGTGGTCGCCAACGGCCACCTGGCAGGGTGTGTCGGGCGAGTGTGCGACATTTTTATCCCCAGCTGGTAGGAATCGATTATAATCGCCATCGCTCCTGGTTAGTGAGTAACTTGACTGAGCATGTGTTACCGTAGTAATATATGGAATTAATGATGGTTATGGTTGGTGAATCTGAAAGGCTATTGATGAAATAGTCACTCTTGCTTGAATAAGTAGTCAAGTGTTTGCTCTAGATCAGGTGCAAATCTAGATAATCAGGCTGATTACATAAAAGTGACTGCTAATACTCTAATGATGATTATTTAATAATAAAATGCTTTTATGCAAAAGGTAAGTGTGGCCAACCCCGATATAGCCTTGCATAATCCTTGGTGTCAATTATTTCTGGTTTATGACGGGTAAGTCTAGCTGAGTACCTTCTCGTACTCAGGGTTTTATCCCTTGTTGTTGCAGATGGGCAATGCTTCTTCGGCTATTGTGAGAACTGTCTATATCCCGTCGAGGGCAGTGACTAGACCATGGGCATGGTCAATCCTTATCTTCCCTGATGCTTTTGTGGACTGATCAAGCATATGGCACTGTATTGTGAAATAAGGACTTGTGTTTCAAAACTACGTCGCTTCCGCTTTTGAATTTAAACTATGGTTTGTAATAACTGTTGAACTCTGATGTATTTTGAACTATATGCGAACTGAATGTGGATCGTGAACATGTACGCTAATCTATTACGATCTTGGTTAAAGTTGAATGACTTGAAATCCTTCGAGATTTCCGGACTACCGGGTTTATACGAGCTTAAGTACTTGTAGTCTCTGCGCAAGCAGCGATTCGGTGCTTAATCTGGTATAAATTGGTCGGTTCTGTCACACAATTGATGCAGGAACACGGGTTGGAGAACATGTGGCTCATGGATTTCGGGTGTTCGCGCCACATGACTGGAAGCAAGAAATGGTTCTCCAGCCAAAAACCCGTGCCCCACAAAGAATATATCACATTCGGGGATAGTGGTAGACGTAAGGTTGTTTCTCGTGGGTCAGTCAATTCGACAACGAGAATTTTGTTCTCAAAGATGTTGCTTTGGTTTCCAATTTGCACATCAATTTGGTTTCTATTTCACAACTTCTTGAGGATGGTTTTGAGGTGCATTTTAAGACCATCATGTGCAGAGTTTTGGATTCTCGGGGAGATCTTGTTTGTTAGATTGTCCCCTTTGGCCGTGTCTTTCGAGCCGATTTTTCTCGCTCTTTCGGCTCTTCTAGATGTTTGGTGGCGGGTCCTTCTTCTGATTTGTAGAAGTGGCATAGGAGACTTGGTCACTTGAGCTTTGACTTGCTTTCAAGACTAAGTTCACTTGGCCTAATCCAAGGATTGCCCAAGCTTAAGTTTCAGAAGGACCTTGTCTGTCACCCTTGTTGTCATGGGAAGATGGTTGTCACATCTCACCCACCTGTGAACCAGGTGATGACCAAGCGACCCGACGAGCTTTTACACATGGACACTTGTAAGGAAAATGGACCTCGGCCCATTTAACTTTGGATTTTGGTGTTTGTTGATCAACACAACCATATTGGACTAATGTGTTTGCAAGTGTTTGTTTTGTAGTTCAATAGGATGCAAATGTGACTTGGACAAAGGCGACGTGGTGATCCGATGATCAACACCTCAAGCAAGACATTTGAAGCTTAGTAGAAGACTCTCAAGAACAAGCAAAGTCCAAGGCACAAGACTGGAACCAAGACGGCACAAGAAATCGCGAAGAATCAAAGAGAAAGGGACATCGGACGCTGGCTCAGAAGCATCGGACGCACCGATGGCAAACCCTAGCTCGGGTTGGCGCAAGCAGAAGCATTAGACGCGCCGATGGTTCCACATCGAACGTGACGGTAACATTATGCATCGTGCACAGTCTTACATCGGACGCTACAGTGATGCATCAGACGCTATAGTCCTAGAGTCCAATTCCTATGAAGAGAGGTTCAAGAGAGGCTCTGAAGACATCGGACGCGTCAGGTGTCGCCACATCGGACGCTGGTCAGAGTCCGATGTGACTTAGTGCCAGGCTGGCAACTAGCCGTTAATGGAGCACCGGACGCGCGTCCGATGGTCACGACTTCAGCGTCCGATGCTACGCTGAGAAGTCCAATGTGTTTCTCCAACGGCTCTCTATTTGGTTGGGGTTGTATATATACCCGCATGGCCGGCCAAAACAAGATGGTTGGAGCTCAAGGAAGTGTACCAAGTGTATACACACATATTTAGTTGCTCTAGCCACTAAAGTGCTTAAGTGATATACTAGGTGATTAGTGTAGGTGCTTTGCGAAGTGCTTAGGCTAGTTAGACCATCGCTTTGCGCTTGCTCTAGGTGTTAGGCCTAGTGTTTAGTGAGGTTTAAACACCTCTTATATACCGGTGCTTGCGCGCACCGTTGTTGTATTCAGAGGGGCTTGTAGTCTTGCGAGACCACACCAACCGTGTTTGTGGTGTGGCCGCCACAGTGTACCAAAGGGAACAAGGCCCACGGCTGCTCGGCCGGAAGCTTGATAGTGAATACGGCGGAGAGCATCCGGGAGAGGCTTTGCCACGAGTGGCTTAACCGGAGACCCACTTGCGTGTGGGGAAGGCCCCGAGCTATCCACGAAGTTACCTGACCGGGAGCTTGGCCCTTGCGAGGGATTCCTTGCGAGGGGCTCCAACGAGGACTAGGGGGAAGCTTGCAGGCTTCTCGATACCTCTGTAAAAATACCAAAGTCGTCGACGGGAGTTTGCATCTCTATCACACTCTTTAGCTTCCGCATTTTCTTGCTACCTTTGTTATGTGCTTTACCTTTCCTAGCTTAGTTGATAGGCTAGTTGATAGGTTTGGATCATAGGTTGCAAAACTATTTTACGGTAGAGATAGCAACACACCTAGCAAAACCTTAGTTGCACATTGGATAGTTTACTTTCTTGCATAGGTTTTGACTAGGTGGAAATTAGAGGCCATAGTTTAGAGTAGAAGTTTTTAGTTGCCTAATTCACCCCCCCCCTCTTAGGTGTCATGGTCCTTTCAATTGGTATCAAAGCCGGTTGGCTCATTTGTGGACTCTTGGCTTCATCGCCTTCGAGCCGACGCCCCTAAGAGTGGTTGGGATGGATACCTCTAGGCCTCCGCACTTTGACGGCACTAATTTCCCTTACTATAGTGCTAGAATGGCTTACTACCTAGAAGCCGTTGATCTAGGTGTTTGGAGAGTCACCCGCGATGGGATGAAACCCCCAAAGAATTCCATCAAGTTAACCACGGGTGATGAGAAAGAAATTCATCTAAATGCTAGAGCTAAAAATTGCTTGTTTGAATCTCTTAGCATGGATGTCTTTAACCATGTTTTTACTTTACAAACATCTCATCAAATTTGGTTAAAGCTACATGAGCTCCATGATGCTACAAGTACTGTACGTGAGCAAAAACATCACCTAACTAAAACAAGTTATGATTCCATTAAAATGAATGAAAATGAGCTTGTTTGTGATATGTATTCTCGTTTGAATCTAATTATCAATGAGCTCAACTCTATAGGAATCACAAAGCTAGGTGATGCGGATATTGTGAGGAAGATCATCTCCGTGCTTCCAAAGGACAAGTATGCAACCATCATCACCATCCTCCACAACATGGAGGACTTGAGCACCATGACCCCGGCCATTGTCAGTGGCAAATTGGTGACATTTGAGATGTCACGCAAGATGGGTCAAGAAGAAGCTGCTTCATCAATCAAAGGCATCACTCTCACATGTGATGAGCACAAAAAGATGAAGGGCAAAAAGCAAGTTGAGACAAGCTCAAGCTCCTCAAGTGAAGAAGAAGAGGATGATGAAGATGAAAATCAAGTGATGATGATCAAGCCTCCACCTCATCCGACTCCTCCTTAGATGAAGAAGAAACAATCAAGCTTATGAAAAGGAGTGAAGAGGATGATCCGCAAGCTCAACGTCAAGGGTGTGCCCATCACAATTGAAGATTGCCTCTTCACCAATCAAAGAAGAGAGCAAAGGAAAAAAGGATGCTATAGATGTGGCAAGAGAGGGCACTTCATGGAGGATTGTCCAAAACAAAAGCCTACACCCAAGGACGAGAAAAAGAAGGGATGCAAGGCCAAAGCCCTCACCACCATCAAGACATGGGATGATTCATCAAGTGATGATGAAGCCCAACATAAGAGGCGCGGTCACAAGCACTCATCATCAAGCTCCTCACGTGTGTGCCTTATGGCACGAGGTAACACAAGCTCTATCTCTAGTGATAGTGATAGTGATAGTGATAGTGATAGTGATAGTGATAGTGATAGTGATGATGAGCTACCTTCTTATAATGAACTTGTGCAAGATAATCTCATATATGCTAAAGCTTGTACTAGCCAACAAAAGAAAATCAATGCTTTAAAAGAAAAATTAGATAGCTCTCAACAAGCCTACAATGCTATGCTTGAACAATATGAAACTTTTTCAAATTTGAATGTTGAGCTATCTAACAAAACTGAGAATCTTGAGGCTAGTGTAAGCACATGTAATAGCACAAGTAATGATGAGCAACTTGTTAAGAAAAATGAAAAATTAAAAACAAAGTTAGCTAGCACACAAGATGCTTACAAAAGTTTGCTTGCTAAAATAGAAATCATGTGCAAACATTGTGATGAGCTAACTAACAAAGTTGTTAATCTTGAAACCATCAGAGCAAACCCCACCAAGGCACCTAAAATTGAAAAATCAATCTTTGATATGCCTAAAAAGGATGCCTCCACTTCTTGCATTGATTTACTTGATTTAGACTCACCCATGTGCAAACAAGCTTGCGTTGAGAAAGTGATTGTAGAAACATGTACACAAGAAGTTGCAATGGAAAATGAGCAACTAAGGCAAGAAGTAGCCCGCCTCACCATGGACTTGACTCAAGCAAAAGGCAAGACAAAGCAAACCCGAACTCATCAAGATAACACCGTCAACGAAGTGAAGAACCTTGATGAGGAGCAAACTATGGTTTGTTATGTGTGCCACAAGGAAGGTCACAAGTCCTATGAGTGCAAGGTGAAGCATGGGGGAGAAAAGAAGAAAGAGAAAAACAAAAGACAAACAAGCAAGCTCTCCAACACCTACACCAACAAGGTGAACAACAAGGCCTCCACACCTTATCTTTTGAAGAAGAAGAAGAATGACAAGGTGGTGGCCGTCAAAGAAAACAAGCAAGCCAACAATGGAGCCAAACGTATTTGGGTGCCTAAGGACATCATCTCAACCATGAAGAGCACAAAAAGGTTTGGGTCCCGAAAGGGAAGTGAGTAGTCTAGTGGTCGTCGGGGAATTTGGAGACTTGGCAAAGTTTTGGGTGCATATCATGGGGTGCATCACATTAGATCATGTCATTGCCAAGTATGTTAGTGGTTATTATGGACCCAAATTCCCCTACCCATGTGAGGTAACTAGATTTAAATGCTTGCAAATCCTTTTTAGCATCTAGTTCCTTCCATTGCATAGGTTTGCATTTGCATTTTTGAATTCCTTGTCATGCATACACTAGGCTTATCATATGGTAGTTTTGCTCAATATCATGTCTTATCTTTGGAGCAAACCTACATGGTTTAATTTGTTTAGGAGCATGACACATAGCTTCTTTTACTTTGTATTTATCTTATATGTGCCATAGTCCAAATAGTAGATAAACTACCCCGATTATCATCTTCAATTTGTGTCACATTTAGTGATGTCAATTTGCAAAATGGTAGTTCGACCTTATAAGTCAATGTGCATGTCTCCTACAAGTATTTCAAACTTGTATGCACACTTTTAGGGGGAGTTTATTCTACAATTTTGAAGCTTTGAGACTAACATTACTTTTAAGTTTATCATGTGTGTAGTAGTCTCATTGCAAGGAAAATAGAGTCCCTGGAGACAAGCATCGTGTGTAGCAATAATTTATTTGGTATCTACTTGTGGTATTCCTAATCGATATCATTATGTTGATTTCATTTTGATAACTTTATATGCTTTCTTTGTGCATTATATAAATTAAACTCCTTTGTGCATTAATTTGCCGGTTATGCATATGCTTTGCCTTACACCATATGTATGCATACATTTAGGGGGAGTTTAGTTTATATAATGTGAGCGTCAAGTTGTGTGATCAATTCCACTCCACATAAAAAGGATCACAAAATTTGACCCTCCCTTGTGCTACTAATGTCTTCCTTTTCGGTGTTTGATTCAAAAGGGGGAGAATTTGAAGGACCAAAAGCAAGCGCAAACTAAAAACAAACAAAATAACCAAAATAAAAATTCAAAATCTTTCTATGGTTACTTATGGGATGGTCCGAGAAAGGAAGGAAGTGGATTATGGACTTAGGGGGAGGCTTAAATCCATAATGCCACTAAGGGACTCTATGGCAAGGGCAAGATATGTTATTAAATATTGTTTCAACTTTGTATCTTTTAGCATCATATGATCTTGTCTTTGCATTGCATCCTAGCAAGTAGATTGCATTTTTAATTATGTATCTATTATTTGCATGCTTTGGTTGTGTTGTCATCAATCACTAAAAGGGGGAGATTGTAAGGAAAATGGACATCGACCCATTTAACTTTGGATTTTGGTCTTTGTTGATTAACACAACCATATTGGACTAATGTGTTTGCAAGTGTTTGTTTTGTAGTTCAATAGGATGCAAATGTGACTTGGACTAAGGCGACGTGGTGATCCGATGATCAACACCATAAGCAAGACATTTGAAGCTCAATAGAAGACTCTCAAGAACAAGCAAAGTCCAAGGCACAAGACTAGAACCAAGATGGCGCAAGAAATCACAAAGAATCAAAGAGAAAGGGACATCAGACACTGCATCGGACGCTGGCTCAGAAGCGCCAGACGCACCGATGGCAAACCCTAGCTCGGGTTGACGCCAGCAGAAGCATCGGATGCACTGATGGTGCCACATCGGACGCGACGGTAACACTGTGCTGTTGGGAATATGCCCTAGAGATAATCATAGAGATGATGATATTTCTATTGTATCCATGATTTATTATATGTTCATTGAATATCTATTAAAGACAGCTTGTATTGATTGGCAATTATGTGAATTGTATGTGAAACTCTTTTCTTTGTATGGTTATTCGATAGTTGTCCCTGATCGGAGTTCATGTAAGGACACACTTGAATATTAGATCAGCACATGTATTAGTTGATGACTATGTTTCACAAGTCATTGACATGGAGATGTCAAACTAATAATGTGGGCACATGTATGACATGGGGCTGGACTGACCCAACATGAGATGTTCTTATTATCTCTTTACACATCATGTATATTATGTTCTTTGACCTGAGATTGTGGTATGTACTCAAGATGTGAATCGACTTACTTAGGGACTGTCAAACGCTACTTCGTAACAGGGTAGTCATAAAGATAGTCTTCGGGTTTGTCAGGAAACATGCTGTGAGACATAGACGATCGAGATGGGATTTGCCCCTCTCCATGCGAGAGAGATATCACTAGACCACTCAAATGTTTGGATCATAAAATGCATGGCCGTGCTTAGGTTAAGTGTTAACCTATGAGTTGGACCAAATATTGTGAGGCAAGGGAATTACGTGTATGTGATCCTGGTGGTTCGTTTGATATGATCTTCACGCATACATAGGAGTTGACACGTCTTGCTAGAGGCCACTGTCAACTATCGGGCGAGTAGGAGTACTCGGGAAGTGTCTATGTGTGCGTGAACCCATAGGGTCGCACGCTTAAGGGGTTGGAAGTTTGATTTGAGTTGGACTCGACTCAGACCAGGATTAGGGTTTGCTAATGGGCCCTCATGTCGGCAGGCTCATTAGGGACACCTATAAATAGAGGGGTGGGGCGGCCAGGGTTTGTATCACATCATTAGACAACTGTCGTCGTCTCCCTTCGCCCACGCCCACTGCTCCTTGCAGACCTAGCTGTCTGAAGGCGCACTGCTTCCTCCCTATATGTGTGGAAACCTCAGAGGTGCTATATCTAGATCACAAGGATGAACCGCACGTGGAGACGTGAAGGAGGGACGTGAACAACTGCATGGCACCGCTGTGACGCGCAAGTCTACACCGAGACGTCTTCCGCTGCACCTGCGCGTCTAGTGGTAATCCCGTGATCTATAACTAGCAGTAGTTCCTGGTTTATGAGGTCAAAAAAAATTTGTTTTCTGCCTAGCGTAGCATCCTCGTAACCCTTCAGTGGTATCGGAGGCGATACTGCCTCGTTATAGATTCGGTTGTGTGCATATAGAGATATGCGCGGTTGTAGATCAGTTTCGGATCTTGATTCGTGATCTTGCCGTGATGGTCATGTAACGATCTACTCCTACCGGTCAGAATTCCGGCATCGGAGTTAAGTGATACATGTAAATCCAATCATGGCAAGATGGAGATCAATCAGATTGATCGAATCGAATCTAGGTCAAGAGCCGGGTGCATGAGATGTGCGGCGGCATGAGGATATTTGCAAAAGGAGCAGTGTTCGGTAAAACGGCCATAACTTTTGCATACGACCTCAGATTGAGATGATCCTTAAACGAAAATTGATCTACAGAAAATTTTACATCCGATTTTCACTGGCTCAGTCGGTTTTGTCGAATTAAGATTTGCGAAAAAAGGCTAGGAAAATTATGTTTTCTACGATTCAAGATTAGACGTCGGGAACGTTTAATTCTGTTTTGCGGGGATGAGGGTATCATCTAAGTCTGTAGTTAAGACATCATATGAAATGTGGACTGGTAAGAGTCCCAGTTTGTCTTTTCTAAAGATTTGGGGTTGTGAAGTTTACTTATATATGATAAACTAACACCCAAGTCGGACAAGTGCTTTTTCGTGGGATACCCAAAGGAAACTTTAGGGTATTACTTCTACAACCGCTCAGAGGGCAAAGTGTTTGTTGCTCAAAACGGTGTTTTCTTAGAGAAAGAGTTTCTCAAAAGAGACAAGAGAGGGCAGAAGGTGTATCTTAAAGAAGTTCAGGATGAGCCAACAGGGAGTGACTCCACGAGTGATGCTAATGTAGTAGAACAAGTTGAGCGACCTATGGCAACAGACACCCCGCCTAACCACGAAGGTCGGCAAGAATCTGTGAGTTGCGTGGGGATGTGTTATTGTTAGACGATGACAAACCTGCGACTTATGCCGAGGCAATGATGGACCTAGATTCCAAGAAATGGCATAGTGCCATGAGATCCGAGGTAGATTCCATGGGAGCCAATCAAGTTTGGAACTTGGTTAACCCGCCTGATGTGGTAAGACCCATAGAGTGCAAATGGATCTATAAAAAGAAAAAGGATATGGATCGTGTGGGGATATGCGGATACATGGATGTATGCCGAGTCTCTGAGTGATGAGTGATTGTCAACGGGTTTGATGCGCATGTTCTTTGGCTTGTGTTGTGCAGGTGTCGAGCTCGGAGACAGTGATCGATGGCAGGTGAAGGTCAAGTTGAGACGTGTCGTGCCGATGGACTGGGCGCGATGAAGGATGGGCGTGCCGTGCGGCGGACGTGCCATGCCGATGTATCGGACAGTGAAGGGCGGACGTGAGGCTTGGACTGAGGGACTAGAGGCCGGAGGATCAGCTGTGGTGGATGGCAGCCTGTGGCGACAACAAGTGAAGAAATGCGGTCATGTCGATGGACGGGGTGCACGGAGGTGCATCCCCTCTACGACGCCGGTTTGTTGGTTGAGCCAGAGAAAAACCAACGGGTGGACGGTTTCCAGGTTTGGGCCTCAAAACCTGGGTGCTGGGTTTCCAGGTTGAGCCACAAAACCTGGGCGCGATGGTTTCCAGGTTGAGACTCAAAACCTGGGCGTGGGCCGGTTTCCGAGTTTGGGCCTCAAAACTCGGGCGCTGCGGGTTTCTGAGTTTGGGCCACAAAACTCAGGCTGGAGGCTGGTTTCCCGGTTTGGGCCTCAAAACCGGGGGCTGATGGAAAAGGCTGGTTTCCCGGTTTGGGCCACAAAACCGGGGGTGCAGAGCGAGGGCGGCACGTGGCGGCGATCCAGAGGTTGCGTCGAGGCAACGCTTCGGTTCGAGCGGGCGTGGCCGTCGGATCTACCTACCACCGCGTGTTGGACCAGAATAGCCTTAGGGTTTAGCTGGTTCGCTCTGTAATTAGTTTAGAGAGGGGTAGAGTAGGAAATAGACTTAGTCTAGGTTAGTATAAGTAGTTCAGGGGAGACACCCTCCTCCCTATCTCAGTTATTTCAGTTTTAGCCATCTCATTTGCTTCCTGCACTTAGGGTTTCCTGCTCTCCCATCCCCTGCTGTAGCTGAGATCCGCAGAGAGACTTGCAACTCTGTGTACTGTTGATTTTGAGGAAAGGAGGCCGTAACCTCCTTGTCGTAGCGTGTGTTTGCGCCTCGGCTTGCAATTCGTGGGTGTGATTCGCGTTTTGTTCGTGTTCTTCGCGGAATCCTTTTTCCCCACGATTTTCCCGTCGCTCGATCTCTTTGCTCGGTTCATTTCTTGCAATTCCGTTTGAACTGGTTTGTTCTAGTTCGTGAGGCACTTCTTTCCACCGAAGGAAACATCCTCTAACCTCACGGTCTAGGAGATCGATCGATTTTTCGTTTCGGGTCAAGTTTTCTTCCTTCCCCCGAAATTCTTTGATTCACCGATTTGGAGATAGGTTCGAGCCATGATCTCTTAGAGATAGCTCACTATACTCCTTGTGACTCATCTCATCAAGTTTGATTCCTAGAGGATTTGTTTTGGGTGAGATCGAGGCGATTCGGTGGACGAACAGTGCTGCTGCGCATCGACCGGACGCTCCATCGGGGTGACCGGACGCACTGCGCGTGAGTCCGGTCGATGAACAGCACGTAGCCGTGATCTTCACTTTGACCGGACGCTCAGTTCACGTTTTGACCGGACGCATCGCTTCCACTGTTCATGGTGCTTGTTCGTTTCTGACCGGACGCACTGCTCTCGACCGGACGCTCCGTACTCGTGAGTCCGGTCGCGAACAGTAAGGTTCCAGAGCCGATTTTTGTTGACCGGACGCGTCCGGTCCCTACTGACCGGACGCTGACCAGAGTCCGGTCAATCCAGTTTTGCGCGTTTTCATTCGCGGTTCGTTCGTTCTTGATCGGATTCGAGTTCCGTCTTTTGCGTTGGCTTTCTAGGGTTGTCTAGTGTCCCGCTGTGCTTCTAGGAAGCATCCACCCTATATCTCGGGTCGTGGACATTAGCAAGCTCTAGGGTTTGCTCTTGGGGTTGATTTTGGGACAGTGGCATCTAGGTTCCGAAAGGAAATTTTTAAGCTCCCATTCACCCCCCCCCCCTCTGGTCGCTTTCGGATAGCTTCTCGGTCCTTCAATTGGTATCGGAGCAGGTTAAGGATCTTCCACCTTAGCCGGTTCCAGATCCACCGAAGGCGACATGGATCGCGGCATGGGCAAACCGCCGTTCTTTGATGGGACGAACTATGCGTATTGGAAAATACGCATGTCGGCCTATCTGCAGAGTTTGGGTGCTTCTATTTGGGATATTTGCAACTCTGCTGATTACGTGGTCTTGGCTGCTCGTGTTTCTCAGCAACAGATCGATGAGCACGATGCCAATAGCTGAGCCCGTAATGCTCTCTTTTCTTGTTTGAGCATGGGTGAGTTTGATCGTGTTTCTCACCTCGCTACGGCTCGGGAGATCTGGGACACCCTCATGCGTTTCCATGAGGGCACCTCTCAAGTCAAAACCCGACTCTACGAGTCGTTCAAGTGTGAGTATGAGAACTTTAGACATCAACCTGGCGAGAGCATAGAAAGTTTATTCGCTCGCTTTCAGGTGATTGTCAACAGGATGAGGGCTAACAGAGAGCAGTTGCCATTTGACGATCATGAGCGTGCTTTGAAGCTTTTGCACACTCTTGACCGTTCGGTGTGGGACTCCAAGGTTCAGGCAATCATCGAATCGCCGAACTATGAGACCCTCACTTGCGACGAGCTCTTCAGTAAGCTCAAGTCCAGTGAGATTGATGCTATGGCGAGGGCTTCCTTTGAAAATCCTTCTCGCCCATCCATGGCTTTGGTTTCCGGCTCTTCCTCTAACCCCTCAGCTGGCTTTGCGCTTTCCTCTCTCTTTTCTGTGACAGAGGACCAGCTGGAGTCTTTGGGAGACGACGAGTTGGCTTTGCTTGCCAACCGGTTCTCGCGGTTCCACAACAACCGCATGAACCGTCGTCGAGGAGGAGGACGCACGGGATGCTACGAGTGCGGCGACCCCGACCACTTCATCGCCGACTGCCCCAAGAAGAAGAACAAGCACTCGGGCAAGGGCGAACATGGGCGCAAGCACGACTCCAAGTAAAGGAGAAGCACGTCCCCCCAAGGCACAAGAAACGGGGCGGCTTCGACAAAGAGTACATCAAGAAGAAGTACTTGGAGAAGCAGCAAGCTGAGCAGCGTGCGTTCTTCGCCACGCTCAGCGACGTCGACGGCTCGGATGACGACTCCGCTGGCTCCAGCGATGACGAGTCCGTGAAGAAGAAGCTGGAAGACAAGTTCAACGGCTTGTGCTTCTTCGCCGGCGACGGAGGCCTGTGCACCATGGCGCTCGGAGATGAGGTCGACGGCGAGCCGGAGCGTACCCCACGGAACGACGACGACGACGACACCTCCCAGGTATCTCTCACCTACGACGAGCTTTCCTCCGAGGTTGAGAAGTTGACTGCTGCCCTCCTTAGCCAAGATAAGTTGCTTAGGCGTGCCGCTAGAGAGCGCAAGGAGTTTAGGCAGAAGTGGGAGGACACGGTGAAGGAGCTTGAGTTCGCTCGGTCCACCGTGGTAGTGTCGGAGGAGGCGGAGTGCGAGTCGTGCACCGCGCACATGACTGACCTTCTCACTCTGAGAGGTAAGTATGCTGCGTTGGTTGGAGAGGTGGATGAGCTTCGTGCTAGGCCGCAGCTGTTGGGTGCGTGCAAGACTTGTCCTGTCTTGCAATCTGAGTTGGCAGAGAAAAATGCCAAGCTTGAGTCTTTAGAGAAGGCCAGCTCAGATAGCACTTGCGTCTCGAGGTGTGCTTTGTGTGAGGGCCTGGAGATGGAGATTGCCAATGTGAAGCATGGCAAGATGCAAACCGAGGAAGAAAACACATACCTTCGGTCCATCTTGTCATGGGTCTCCAGTAGTGAGCCACAGCTCGGGATGATGATCTCCCAATTCAAGCGAGCTGTTGGTGCCCCTGGTGTAGGTTTTGCTCAGAGTGTTGATCTCTCAGTTTTTGGGAAGATTGGAGAGTCTAGTGGTCTGAACCCATGTGAGAAGCCCAATTCCACCACTACTCCCAAACTTGCCAAGCTTCCACTCAAAGAGCCAGCCAAGCCTATCACCAAAGATGGTGTGGTTGAGGAACCCCCGAGAGCTCCTCCCAAGAACCCAGTTTGGGCACCCAAGCCAAACCACCTCAGAAACAAGCTTGACGCTATGCCACCCATTCGTGAGGAGTTGCCACAGAAGGGCAAAGGCAAAGTGAGCCACACCCACAGCCCTGGTCACCAACAACCCCCTTTGCGTGCGGTGAGGTACCAGTGTGATTTCTGTGGGAGGGATGGTCACTTGATCGAGTTCTGTTTCCGGCGCAAGCGGGAGGCGCGCCGTGCTCGGGAGATGGAGAACCCGGACATGTACCATCCAGCTCATGGTGGACATGTGTCGAAGGCTCAGGGGAGAGCTGCTAGGTCCGGACGTCAAGGTCCCCGGCCTAGGCAGGAGATGAGAGCCCCTAGGAGGGAAACTAGGCCTAGAGGTCCAGCACCTCAGTTTGTTAGGCCTAGGCAGGAGAGAGCTCCGAGGAGAGACGCTAGAGCAGTTGAGCCCCAGGCTCCTAGGCGTAGATCTCGTAGAGAGCGTGCCCGACGGGAGCCTGCAGTTGCAGGTTTTGGACCCCGTGGCGGAGGCTTAGTTGAGCGCTTTCCCCCACCGCAGTTTGAGTACCGCGGTGAGCGCTTCTTCCCTAGCGGACCACGTTTTCCTCAGCGTGGTGATCGCTTCCCTCGTAGACGTGCTAGGAATGGTTTTTACACTAACCCTTCTTTGAGCAGCCGGCCCAACACTGGTTTTCCCCTTATTTCACTAACCCCAGTGTTGGACCGTATGCTCACCCTATGTCTTTTTATTGATGTAGGTGAGACGGTTGGAGGACATTTGGTTGGTGGATTCTGGTTGCTCGAGGCACATGACCGGAAACGCCAAGTGGTTCTCCAGCCTTAGCCCGGTCGCCGGAAAGGAGTACATAACCTTCGGCGACAATAGTAAAGGTAAGGTATTGTCTCGTGGGACAGTGCGGGTTAATGAGCACTTTGTGTTGCGCGATGTTGCTCTTGTTTCTAACCTGCATTTTAACCTTCTTTCTGTTTCGCAACTTTTTGATGATGACTATGAGATTCGTTTTAAACCGAACCTTAGTCGCATCTTAGATCCTCAGGGCGATCTTGTATGTCTGATTTCGCCCTTTGGGAAAGTCTTTTGCGCGAATTTCTCGGAGTCGTTTGGTTCTTCTCGCTGCCTTTTGGCTAGTCCTTCTTCCTCCGATCTTTGGAAGTGGCATAGGAGGCTCGGTCATTTAAGCTTCGACTTGCTTGCAAGACTTAGATCACTTGGCCTAATCCGAGGATTGCCCAAGCTTTCGATGGAGAAGGATCTAGTTTGCCATTCTTGCAGACATGGGAAGATGGTTGCCGCTCCCCACCATCCAGTGACTAAGGTCATGACCTCGCACCCCGGAGAGCTTTTACACATGGACCTTGTTGGTCCGGCTCGGGTGAGCTCGGTTGGTGGCAAGTGGTATGTTTTGGTTGTTGTTGACGACTTTTCGAGATATTCGTGGGTCTTCTTTTTGACTGAGAAGACTGAGACTTTCTCCTTCGCTCGCAATCTGATTTTGCGTCTTCAGAACGAGTTCCCTTTGAACTCGATGCGAGCTATTAGAAGTGATAATGGTTCCGAATTCAAAATTCGGATTTTGAGAAGTTTTGTAACCGCCTTGGCTTGGAGCATCAGTTTTCTTCCCCTACACACCGCCCCAAAATGGTGTTGTAGAGAGGAAGAATCGGACCCTTGTTGAGATGGCCAGGACGATGCTTGATGAGCATAGGACTCCTAGGCGCTATTGGGCCGAAGCTATGAACACTGCATGCTATATTTCCAATCGCATTTTTCTGAGAGCTTTCTTGAAAAAGACTTCTTATGAGTTGCGTTTTGGCAAGCTGCCCAAGGTGAGTTATTTCGAGTTTTTGGTTGCCATTGTTTTATACTCAAAAAGGGCAACTTGGACAAATTTGAGTCTCGCTCCTCTGACGGTGTATTTTTGGGTTATGGCACTCACACTAGAGCATATCGTGTACTTAACCTTGATACTAATCGGGTCATGGAGACATCAGATGTCACCTTCGACGAGACTCTTGTTTCTTCTTCTTCTCGTTTTGAGCGTGCAGGTGATCATGAGGTTGGAGAGCCTCTTTTGATGAGGAGGACGAGGGTGCTGAAGGTATGGATGATCCAGCACCCCCTCCACCTGCCGCGCCGCAAAGAGCGGCCTCGACGACGACTCACGGCCCCGACACCTCTTCTTCCTGGGGGCCGTGGGATCCGCCACCCCGAGCGGTACCATTTGTACCCGGGGAGGCACCAGCTGCTGTTGAGGGGGAGGCTACTTCAGCTCGGGAGGCGCCACGACATATCCAGCGCCAGCACCCGCCTCAGCAGATGATCGGCAAACATCGACGAACGGGTCACTCGGTCCAGGTCACAGCAAATCTCGCACTTCGCTCATTCTGCTTTTGTTGCTAATTTTGAGCCCCGAGATGTTGGACACGCTTTGACGGATCCGGACTGGGTTAATGCCATGCATGAGGAGTTAGAAAACTTTGAGCGAAATCGGGTTTGGGTTCTAGTTCCACCTCCACCTGACTGTAAGCCTATAGGGACAAAATGGGTATTTAAAAACAAGCAAAGAGAGGATGGCCACGTTGTTAGAAACAAGGCCCGGCTTGTAGCGAAAGGCTATAGTCAGAAGGAAGGGATAGATTATGAGGAAACCTTCGCTCCTGTAGCACGTTTGGAGGCTATTAGGATACTCTTGGCTTATGCTGCATCCAGGGGTTTCAAACTTTTTCAAATGGATGTCAAGAGTGCCTTTTTAAACGGCTACATAGAGGAGGAGGTTTATGTTGAGCAACCCCCCGGTTTTGAAATCCCAAGTTTCCAAACCATGTCTTTAAACTTCACAAAGCTTTGTATGGTTTGAAACAAGCCCCTAGAGCCTGGTATGATAGGTTGAAAACCTTTTTGCTTGCTAAGGGTTTTAAAATGGGGATGTGTAGATAAGACGCTCTTTCTCCTCCAGCAAGGCAAAGACACACTTTTGGTCCAGATTTACGTGGATGATATCATTTTTGGTGGTTCTTCTCACGCTTTGGGTTGCCAAGTTTGCAGATACTATGAGCAGGGAGTTCGAGATGAGCATGATGGCGAGCTGACATTCTTTCTCGGGTTGCAAATTAAGCAATCCCGAGAGGGGACGTTTGTGCACCAGGGCAAGTACACGAAGAACTTGCTGAAGCGGTTCGATATGGGTGAGGCCAAGCCTCTTCCAACACCCATGTCGACGACGACTGCCCTGGATACGGATGTGGACGGAGAAGCAGTGGACCAGAAGGAGTACCGCAGTATGATCGGGGTCGCTCCTCTACCTGACGGCGACACGCCCGACATCCAGTTCGCGGTGTGTCTGTGCGCGCGCTTTCAGGCGTCGCCGCGCACTTCTCACCGTCAGGCGGTGAAGCGCATCTTCAGGTACCTTCGTTTCACACCTGAGTTCGGGATTTGGTATTCTGCTTCCTCCACCCTCTCGCTTTGCGGTTATTCCGATGCCGATTTTGCTGGTTGTCGTATTGAGCGCAAGTCCACTTCTGGGACTTGCCAATTTATTGGATCTTCTCTTGTATCGTGGTCTTCTCGCAGCAGTCTAGTGTCGCCCAGTCTACCACGGAGGCGGAGTATGTTGCTGCGGCTAGCTGCTGTTCCCAGTTACTCTGGATGATGGCCACTTTGCGTGATTTTGGTTTGAGCTTTTCTCGCGTGCCTTTGCTTTGTGACAGCACGAGTGCTATTAGCGTTGCTAAGAACCCCGTGCTTCACTCGAAAACCAACACATTGATGTGCGCTTTCATTTCTTGCGAGACCACCAGGAGAAGGGTGATATCGACCTTCGCCATGTCGATACTCATCACCAACTGGCTGACATTTTCAACCAAACCTTTAGACGAATCAACCTTTAATCGGTTGAGGGGTGAGCTTGGTGTGTGTTTCCCCTTTAGATGGGGGAAACCTTTTGGATCTTGTATAGACTGACTTTTTTATTTTGAGTTTCTTTCTTTGCTTTTAGCATACGCATTTACATGCTGAGCTTCATGTTATAATCACTAGAATGTAAATATGCTCTGTTAGTATGCTCCGATGCTTATGTGATGCTTGTAGCTTATGCTCCTTCTGATCACTAGTACATGTTATAAGCTGAGCAATTTCGGAATGGTGAATTTGCCTAATGTATATGAAATCTGAAAATGATCACCATTGAGGTATGCAACTAGCATGTGTAGGGTGTGTTGAGTCCATTCCCTGCTTTTCATATATGCTAGGTTGCTATGTCTCTACTTCTGAGTCATTCACTTGCTTGGTCTGTTCATATCATGTTTAAAACTTGAACCAAGCTTTAGTGAATTGAAAAGATCGAGATGGGATTGCTTGTCAACACCTCACGGTATCGAGACTGTTTCTCATTGCACTTTGAGTTAAACTTGAGCCATGTAGTGTATGACCGAAACCGTTGCTTTAAGCTTCCGATTGCATATGCATAGGCTTCGCACGGTTGAAAAGTTAGGCAATGACAAGCTTTCAACCTCTCGCCATCACATGCTAAAATTGAACTTGTGTAATTTCACCGCTGCAAACTCCGATATAAAAACTGAAATCACAAGTATATGCCTTCATTCCTATGCATGATGATTGAACTTTGCTAGGGGTAGTTCACCTTGTATACATGTTTAGCACTTGTCTGGATTCCTATCTATACATGTGTAGTGCTATTTTGATGGTGACTATCTTTTTGGCTAAAAAATGCTCACTTGCTCATATGCTTCATATTTCGTATGTGTGATCAGTTTGAGCCTTCGCTATGTAGTGCTTAGTTGTGCCATTGGAGCTATACCGATTAGAGCATTTTGCACTCTTTTGATTATATGCCTGAAGCTGCTAACTTGCATTTCTGACTTCATATGCATTTTGGAAGGGAGTTGTGTTGACTCAAGGGAAGAGTTTGTGCTTGATAAGTGCATTTTCAACTAAGGGGGAGAGTTTTTGCAAATCATATGTCTCCTGGCGTTCAATTAAGGGGGAGCTTTTGCTAAGGGGGAGATTTTCAGATCTTTATGCTCTTCTCTTTTGGACCTAAGGGGGAGTCCCTAGTTGCTTGCACTTGTCGAGGGGAGTTTGCTAGTTGTGTTGAGCCGTTGCCTCTGTCTTGAGGGACTAGCAAACATTTTCCTCATTTGCATCGAGTTGATTTGATTGGTTCAGAGACCTTTCGTTTGTTTTTCAATTGGTCGGAGTGGTTTTCGTGCTAGTTGTGTTGAGCCTCTGTGCCTCTATCTTGAGGGACTAGCATTTTGCCATTTTTAGCTCGATTTTCAATTGGTTTTGCTAGCGGTGTTGAGCCTGTTCTACCTCTTCTTGAGGGCTAGCTTTGCTTTGCTTGGTTGCGTCGAGCCGTTGCCCATGTCTTTGGGGACCAAGTTTTCGCTTCTTCCACTTGACCTTCTTCGGCTTTGCTATGCTTTTGGGTCATTTGGTTGAGTTCTCTTCCTCTCCTTCCTCCTACCTTCTTCTTTCATTTTATGATTTGTGTGTGTAGTTGACAATGCACTCATCAAGGGGGAGATTGCGGATACATGGGTGTATGCCGAGTCTCTGAGTGATGAGTGATTGTCAACGGGTTTGATGCGCATGTTCTTTGGCTTGTGTTGTGCAGGTGTCGAGCTCGGAGACAGTGATCGATGGCAGGTGAAGGTCAAGTTGAGACGTGTCGTGCCGATGGACTGGGCGCGATGAAGGATGGGCGTGCCGTGCGGCGGACGTGCCATGCCGATGTATCGGACAGTGAAGGGCGGACGTGAGGCTTGGACTGAGGGACTAGAGGCCGGAGGATCAGCTGTGGTGGCTGGCAGCCTGTGGCGACGACAAGTGAAGAAATGCGGTCATGTCGGTGGACGGGGTGCACGGAGGTGCATCCCCTCTACGACGCCGGTTTGTTGGTTGAGCCAAGAAAAACCAACGGGGTGGACGGTTTCCAGGTTGAGCCACAAAACCTGGGCGCGACGGTTTCCAGGTTGAGCCTCAAAACCTGGGCGTGGGCCGGTTTCCGAGTTTGGGCCTCAAAACTCGGGCGCTGCGGGTTTCTGAGTTTGGGCCACAAAACTCAGGCTGGAGGCTGGTTTCCCGGTTTGGGCCTCAAAACCGGGGGTTGCTGGCAAAGGCTGGTTTCCCGGTTTGGGCCACAAAACCGGGGGTGCAGAGCGAGGGCGGCACGTGGCGGCGATCCAGAGGTTGCGTCGAGGCAACGCTTCGGTTCGAGCGGGCGTGGCCGTCGGATCTACCTACCAACGCGGGTTGGACCAGAATAGCCTTAGGGTTTAGCTGGTTCGCTCTGTAATTAGTTTAGAGAGGGGTAGAGTAGGAAATAGGCTTAGTCTAGGTTAGTATAAGTAGTCCAGGGGAGACACCCTCCTCCCTATCTCAGTTTTAGCTATCTCAGTTATTTCAGTTTTAGCCATCTCATTTGCTTCCTGCACTTAGGGTTTCCTGCTCTCCCATCCCCTGCTGTAGCTGAGATCCGCAGAGAGACTTGCAACTCTGTGTACTGTTGATTTTGAGGAAAGGAGGCCGTAACCTTTGTCGTAGCTGGTGTGTTTGCGCCTCGGCTTGCAATTCGTGGGTGTGATTCGCGTTTTGTTCGTGTTCTTCGCGGAATCCTTTTCCCCACGATTTTCCCGTCGCTCGATCTCTTTGCTCGGTTCATTTCTTGCAATTCCGTTTGAACTGGTTTGTTCTAGATCGTGAGGCACTTCTTTCCACCGAAGGAAACATCCTCTAACCTCACGGTCTAGGAGATCGATCGATTTTTCGTTTCGGGTCAAGTTTTCTCCCTTCCCCCGAAATTCTTCGATTCACCGATTTGGAGATAGGTTCGAGCCATGATCTCTTAGAGATAGCTCACTATACTCCTTGTGACTCATCTCATCAAGTTTGATTCCTAGAGGATTTGTTTTGGGTGAGATCGAGGCGATTCGGTGGACGAACAGTGCTGCTGCGCATCGACCGGACGCTCCATGGGGTGACCGGACGCACTGCGCGTGAGTCCGGTCGATGAACAGCACGTAGCCGTGATCTTCACTTTGACCGACGTCAGTTCACGTTTTGACCGGACGCATCGCTTCCACTATTCATCGTGCTTGTTGTTTCTGACCGGACGCACTGCTCTCGACCGGACGCTCCATACTCGTGAGTCCGGTCGCGAACAGTAAGGTTCCAGAGCCGATTTTTGTTGACCGGACGCGTCCGGTCCCTGCTGACGGACGCTGACCAGAGTCCGGTCAATCCAGTTTGCGCGTTTTCGTTCGCGGTTCGTTCGTTCTTGATCTGATTCGAGTTCCATCTTTTGCGTTGGCTTTCTAGGGATGTCTAGTGTC
The DNA here is from genome assembly GCA_009763385.1 of Coix lacryma-jobi var. lacryma-jobi. Classification (NCBI taxonomy): domain Eukaryota; kingdom Viridiplantae; phylum Streptophyta; class Magnoliopsida; order Poales; family Poaceae; genus Coix; species Coix lacryma-jobi. The sequence goes on along the minus strand of CM019831.1, from coordinate 82,430,657 downwards.
CCGCTGTGCTTCTAGGAAGCATCACCCTATATCTCGGGTCGTGGACATTAGCAAGCTCTAGGGTTTGCTCTTGGGGTTGATTTTGGGACAGTGGCATCTAGGTTCCGAAAGGAAATTTTTAAGCTCCCATTCACCCCCCCCTCTGGTCGCTTTCGGATAGCTTCTCGGTCCTTCAGAGGCAATTAGGATCCTTTTGGCTTTTGCTGCAACCAATGGTTTCAAAACTTTTTCAAATGGATGTCAAGAGTGCTTTCCTAAATGGCTACATAGAAGAAGAGGTGTATGTGAAACAACCCCCGGTTTTGAAAATCCCAAGTTTTCAAACCATGTTTTTAAACTTCATAAAGCTTTGTATGGTTTGAAACAAGCCCTAGAGCCTGGTATGATAGGTTGAAAACCTTTTGCTTGTCAAGGGTTTAAAATGGGATGTGTGGATAAAACTCTTTTTCTCCTCAAGCAAGGCTGTGACACGCTCTTGGTTCAGATTTACGTGGATGATATCAATTTTGGTGTTCTTCTCATGCTTTGGTTGCCAAGTTTGCAGATACAATGAGCAGGGAATTTGAGATGAGCATGATGATGAGTGAGTTGATATTCTTCTCGGGTTGCAAATTGTTGATGCTCACTAATGCTCATAATTAACCATCAACTATTGCATAAAATGACACTAAATGAATTACAAAGCATAGTTGTAGGGTTTGAAAACTAACAAGTTCCACGAGTTTTGGTGCTCTCACTGTTTTGTAGGACATCAATACTTCCCATATAAAAGTATCTCAAGTGATGAATTGGAGTGCACCATTGCAAAGCGCTCGTCGAGACGATCGAAATAGACTATCACTTGCTATATTCGGAGTCCCGGATAAAAACATATTAATTTTGCAACGAAATCTGCAAATGAAGGATCCAGAAAACACCAGAAGACACCACGAGGCGGCCCACCACGTGGGCCCACTGGGCCAGACCAACGGTCCCACTTGGAGACCGACCGGTCGGCCACAGAGGCCATTTGCTTCCGCCTTCTGGAACCTTCTTCCACCGCCTCGTAGGATGCATCTCCACCATCCCTGAAGTCGGTTTGATCCAACGGTGGGCGCTAAACGTGACACAGATCGATGACATGGCGATTCCTTGCCCCCTACTCCACTCGGGCTATATAAGCACCCCAGACCCCCCTCTCTAGGCATCTCCATCTTCATTATTCATCTCCACATCAGAAACTGAAGGACCGAGAAAGCACTAGCAAGGCGACCAGAGGGGGGGTGAATGGGAGCCAACAAAATTTCTCTCGAAACATTGGCCAAATGTCCCAAAATCAACCCCCGAAAGCTACGACCGAAACCGTGATGCCCACGACCCTTGGAAGAGGGTGGATGATCCCTAGGATCACAGCGAGCACACACAAAGAGATAGCAAACCAAACGGCAAAAGCACCTGGTCAAGTTCGACCCTCAAAACCAAGTCCTGAACGTAGATAGATGGCTACATCGAGAAATCCCCAAATACCGATGCTAATAAGTAGCAAGGATACCTAGAGAGGTTCCTTGGTCAACTACAAGGCCAAACGAGAAGTCCGGAAACCAAGCAACAAGGCGGGAGAGCAAACGCACTAAACCAGAGGCTACAGCAGGATCCCGGACTGTCCGTCGGTAGTCGCGGACTGTCTGCCCAGTGGCGGACTGTCCGGGCTCAGGTCGCGGACTGTCAACCGGCCAAAAGAGCAAAACCGCACTGCTGCTGAAGTCCCCTGGACAGTTCCCGAACTGTCCGCGAAAACCAACGGCGGACTGTCCGCCGGTCCAACTTCGGCACTGTTCACCGAGACACACAGCCACTGCTCGGCTGAGTCCCGACGCGCGGACTATCCGCCGGTCAAAACCGCGGACTGTCCGCCAACGTGCAGAGAGGGCGATTTCAGTCGCCTCCTCTCCAAATCTCTCCAAATACGATCCAAATCAAAATCCCACGTTCCCAAACTTGGAGAAGATGATCACGGGGTAGTTAGGAGACTATCCCCAAGAAATCATCCACTCAAACGATTCAATCACGGGAAATCGAAAGGGGAAGATCAAGAACGAAAAAAGCGCCACGAAAACGAAATCAGCCCGATCTACTTGTTCATGAGGAGCTAGATGAATTCCTTCGGTGGAAAATGATCTCCTCACTATAAAGAACAAGTTGATTCAAACAGATTTCGCAAAGGCGCACTAGAGAGGGAGATCGAGTGACGGGAAAATCGCGGAGAAACGAAGAACGCGAAGAACACGAACCAAAACGCGAATCAAGTCATCGATTTGCATCCGCGTGGCTACCACACGCTACAACAGTAAGGTTACGGCCTCACTTCCTCAAAATCTCCAGTACACAGAGGTATGGTTCTCTGCGGATCTCAGCTAGCTACAGCAGGGGATTGGGAGAGCAGGAAACCCTAGAAGCAAAGAGCAAAGACTGAGATAGATGGGGAGGTGGGTGTCTCCCCCTACTTATCCTAATTCTAACTATTCCTAATTCCCACTCTACCCCTAACTACTTACAGAGCGAACCAGCTAAACCCTATGGTTATCTGGACCAACTCGATGGTAGGTGGATCCGACGGCCACGCCCGCACAACTGGTAGCGTTGCCTCGACGCAACCTCACCGATTGCCGCCACGTGCCGCCACCGCTCTACGTCCTTTTCCTGGACGTCGCACCCCCGGTTTTGAGGCCCAAACCGGGATACCAGCCCACCGTCGCCTGAGTTTTGTGGCCCAAACTCAGAAACCCGCAGCACCCAGGTTTTGAGGCCCAAACCTGGAAAACCGTCCTCAGCCCGAGTTTTCTGGCCAAACTCGGAAACCATCAGCGCCCAGGTTTTGAGGCCCAAACCTGGAAACCGTCCACCCGATGGTTTTTCTCTGGCTCTACCACCAAACCGAAGCTGTAGAGGGGATGCACGCCCGTGACCCCGTCCACCGACACGTGTCCCAGGTCCTCGACCCGAGCAACACCATGTCCCGCAAGTCATCGCTCGTAGCTGTCCCAGGCTGCCAGCCACCACAACTGGTCCTCAGGCCATCGGTCCCTCAGTCCAAGCCTCACGCCGTTCACTGCTCCCGGTCCGTCGGCACGGCACATCTACTTGACCTTCACCTTGCCCTCGATCACTGTCTCTGTGCTCGACACCTGCACAATACAAGACAAAGAACCTGCGATCAAACCCGTTGACAATCACTCATCACTCGAGACTCGGCATACACCCATGTATCCGCAATGTCCCACTTGATGAGTGCATTGTCAACTACACACACAAATCATAATGGAAATAGAAGGAGGAAGAAGGAGAAGAGAGAACTCGACCAAATGACCCAAAAGCATAGCAAAGCCAAAGAAGGTCAAGTGGAAAGAGCAAGAAAACTTGGTCCCCAAAGACATGGGCCACGGCTCGACGCAACCAAGCAAAGCAAAGCTAGCCCTCAAGAAGAGGTAGAACAGGCTCAACACCGCTAGCTAATACCAATTGAAGAATCAAAGCAAAATGCTAGTCCCTCAAGACAGAGGCACAGAGGCTCAACACAACTAGCAGAAAGCTCGAAATCAACTGAAAAGCTCGAAACCAACTGAACCCAACTGAAGCAAAGATGCGACTGCTAGTCCCTCAAGATAGAGGTAAAAGCTCAACACAACTAGCTGAACGCTCCGAACCAATTGGAAATTTCAAAAATTTATCACGAGCAAACTCCAGCAAACTCCCCCTTGCATGGTGCACACAACCGATTCCTCTCCCCTTAGTTGAACATGGGAGGCATGATTTGACCAAATTTTCTCCCCTTAGTTGAAAATGCACCATCAAGCAAAGGAATCGAAAGCAATTTTCTCCCCCTCAGAAAATGCACCAACAAAAGTGCCAACAAGAGAAGTTCTCCCCCTTCCAAAATGCATATGAGTCAAGATGCAAGTTAGCAGCTTCAGGAATATAGTCAAGAAAATGCAAGGATGCTCTAAACAGTATAGCTCCAACGACTCACTGGAAAGCATACAAGCTAGCGAAGGCTCAAACTGATCACCAAATATGAAATATGAACATATGAGCAAAGTGAGCAGTTTTCGGCCAAAAAGGTATTCACCATCAAAATAGCACTACACATGTATAGATAGGAAAACAGACAAGTGCTAATCAAGTATACAAGGTGAACTACCCTAGCAAAGTTCAACCATCATGCTAGTGAATGAAGCATAAACTTGTGAATTCACTTTTAATCGGAGTTGCAGTGGTTATGATTACACAAGTTCAAATTTTCAGCATATAGAGGTTGAAAGCTTGTCATTGCCTAACTTTTCAACTATGCGAAGCCTATGCAGAAGCAATCAGAAGCTTAAAGCAACAGTTTCGGTCATACACTACACAACTCAAGTTTAACTCAAAGTGCAATGAGAAACAGTCTCGAAACTGTGATGTGTTGACAAACAATCCCATCTCGATCTTTACATTTCACTTATCTTGGTTCAAGTTTTATCTCAGAATATGAACAGACCAAGCAAGTGACAGACTCAGAACTAGAGACATAACAACCTAGCATATATGAAAAGCATGAGTGTATTCAACACATCCTACACATGCTAGTTGCATATCTCAATGGTGAACATTTTCAAGTTTTATGTTTGTTAAGCAGGTTCATCATTCAAAAATAGCTTAGCTCACAACATGTATTAGTGATCAGAAAGAGCATAAGCTACTAGCATCAGCATATAGCATCGGAGCACACTAAACAGAGCATAATTACATTTTAAAGATTATATACATGAAGCTCAGAATGTAAAAGCGTATGCTGAATATGCAAAAGACAAAAAAGAGACAAGAAAACAAGACAAACGAAAAATATTCAGTCTATGATACAAGATTCAAAATGTTTCCCCCATCTAAAAGGGGAAACACACACCAAGCTCACCCCTCAACTGATTAAAGGTTGATTCGTCCAAAGGCTTGGTGAAAATATCAACCAACTGATGGTGACTATCGACATGGCGAAGGTCGATATCACCCTTCTCATAGTGGTCTCGCAAAAAAAGAAAGCGCACATCAATGTGTTTGGTCTTCGAGTGAAGCACGGGGTTCTTAGTAACGCTAATCGCACTCGTGCTGTCACAAAGCAAAGGAACACGAGAAAAGCTCAGACCAAAATCACGCAAAGTGGCCATCATCCAAAGCAACTGGGAACAACAGCTAGCCGCAGCAACAACATACTCAAGCCTTCGTGGTAGACTGGGCGACACTAGACTGCTTGCGAGAAGAGCATGATACAAGGGAAGAACCAATAAACTGGCAAGTCCCAGAAGTGGACTTGCGCTCAATGCGTCAAGCAGCAAAATCGGCATCAGAATAACCGCAAAGGGAGAGGGTGGAGGAAGCTGAATACCAAATCCCGAACTCAGGTGTGAAACGAAGGTACCTGAAAATGCGCTTGATCGCCTGATGGTGAGAAGTGCGCGGCGACGCCTGAAAGCGGCGCACAGGCACACCGCGAACTGGATGTCCGGGTGTGTCGCCGTCAGGTAGAGCCGACCCAATCATGCTTCGGTACTCCTTCTGGTCCACAGCGTCTCCATCCTTGTCCGCATCCAGGGCCATCGTGGTCGACATGGGTGTTGGAAGAGGCTTGGCCTCACCCATATCGAACCTCTTCAGTAAGTCCTTGGTATACTTGCCCTGGTGCACAAACCTCCCTTCTCGGGATTGCTTAATTTGCAATCCGAGAAAGAAATTCAGCTCGCCCATCATACTCATCTCGAACTCCCTGCTCATAGTATCTACAAACTTGGCAACCAAAGCGTGAGAAGAACCACCAAAAATGATATCATCCACGTAAATCTGGACCAAGAGAGTGTCTTTGCCTTGCTTGAGGAGAAAGAGCGTTTTATCCACACATCCCATTTTAAAACCCTTAGCAAGCAAAAGGTTTGCAACCTATCATACCAGGCTATAGGGGCTTGTTTCAAACCATATAAAGCTTTGTGGAGTTTGAGAACATAGTTTGGAAACTTGGGATTTTCAAAACTGGGGGTTGTTGTTGGTAGTTCATAGCTTCACTAAAGATAGAGCTAGGCAACTATCCCCGGTAACGGCCCAGGAATGCTTGTTGGCACTTGCTAACGTTGTTACTAGGAGTAGACTATGGAGTCTATCCCCGGCAACGGCGTCAGAAATGCTTGAAGCAAGACCTGTCACTATACCTAAAGGAGTGGAGCTAAAGCAGCTATCTACTAATGCCAAGCGAGGTTGTCAATCCCGACACTAGTAGGAGCTAGCTAGAGAGAATGCAATCTACCAGGAGGAGATTCAACAAGCGCACAGAACTATCGTAGTAGCACTTCGCCTGGGAGTACCAGGTGTCGATTTATTTGATCCCAAGGGAAGGCTAGGGTGGTGTATGAGTTGAGTCAAGGAGGGGATGAGAGTCGATGAAAGAGAAAAACGGAAAAGAGGAGTAGAGAGGAGATGAAAGGCTATAAAGAATATATGGGTGGATAGGTAAGGATGAAGTGGATGGCTAAGGTAAGGTGGATGGATAGGTGTTAAATGGAATAGGATAACTAAGGATAACTAAGATAACTAACTACTAACTACTAACTACTCCTAGATAACTACAAAGCAAGATAACTGCGAAGCAAGATAGTTTCGAAGCAAGGCAGGCAAAAGACAATAAAGCAACTAAGTTGAGTAAAGTTTTATTCCTATCTTGTCAAGTATCGAGGCGTACTAGCCTTTACCACTTACTTAGGTTGAACGCTAGCATAATGAGCCTTACTGTTAAACTGGGCCAACTACGTGGTCGAATTCAAGGCGCAGGGTTGTCACCACCTGCTTGCTACCACAACTATCCGGGGGTCCAGCCATATCTGAAGGTAAGTCTATAACTTAGCACCACGCTTAACTATATTCTAACTATCTCTACACTAGCTTTGAATAGAGACACCCTTGCGGACGTCAGAGCAAACACTTGACTTAATAAGATAAACACTAAACTAACTAAGCAACTTATTGGCAAAGATCAATCACTAAGCACACTAGAGATTAACTACTATGGCTAAGTGAATTGAACTGTAGGATAGCTAGGTCACACTCAAGGTACTTGATAAAGTAATACTGAAAGTAATACTGAAAGTAATGCTTAAAGTAATACTGAGATAAAGATAAATGTACCTGAGATACAAGAGAGCAAACTAGACCAGAGACGCCGGGAAATCAACCGACCTCCGATGCCAGTCGCTCGCACCCGCTTCTCTCTTAGCAAGCTCTACGCTAATTCTGCAAGGACTTAGGCTAAGCTGTGCTAAATTAAGAGCCGCGCTGTAGCAAGGGCACTAGAGCTATACTCTCTCTACTAGCTAACCTACTTGCCAAAGCTCCCTAAGCTTCTAACCTAACTCTCACTTGCTTCTCTTGCTTTGCTTCTCTTGGAAGTAGTGTCGCCAGGGGGTATTTATAGCCCAAATGAGTGAGGGGGTTCTTATAGTGGGCAGCCAACCGACCTAGGGTTAGGTCAGGTGGCGGGCGCCACCCCCTACTGGCGGCCACCAGTCCCCTGGCCGTTCGATGAACCGCCTCTGCTTCAACGGCATCCAGGTGGTTGTCCAAGGTGGTTTGGAGGTCGGTTGCATGTCCTAGCAACCGACATTCAGCCTTGATCCACGCCATTCCTCCCTGAGCCGTCCGATGCCACTGACCTAGTGACCAAGGGCCAGGATTTGGCCTTGGGGAGGTCACACGGATCGGTGACGTGGCAGGGGGTGAAATTTGGGCCAACCCAAGTGGTGGGCGCCACTTAGAGGTGGCGAGCGCCACCTAGGGGTGGCGGGCGCCACCCTCTTTAGGCCTATTTGGGCCCTGCTGAGTGGGCTTGTCTCCTGTGGGTCGAAATGTCCAAATTTGGTTCAAATCCTGCATTCAAATAAAATTCTATGGACATGTGGAATTCGGTTAGTTTGAAACCTATTTGACTACATTTCATGCCTTTTTGGTGGACTTTAGGGTCAAATGTTGATGGTAAAATAGGTGTTTAAGGACCATCAACAAGCTCCCCCAAGCTAACCTGTTGCTCGTCCTCGAGCAACAATGCGGTTTAAGCATTGAGCATGAAATAGATAGCACATTAAGATGTATGCAAGTGCATATTGTATAGTGAGAAAACTACTTAGCATGTATCATAAATCATAGCAATGTGGGGCTTATAGCTTTTCACTTCAAACATGCAAGAGTGAATAAAGCAGTAGATAGGAAACTTTTATCTCGCTTAGGTTTGACTAGGATTTTGTCTGGAGGTTTTTTTAAGGATTTCAAAAGACAACAACTTGCTTAAGTCCTCCAAGATTCACTCAATCACTCAATGGTGTTTAAATCCTCACTTAGGCCAAAATGTAGCCTCTCCTATTTCTAAAGAATGATATGTGGAGTTATAGGTAGGCTAAGAACCATGAGCAAATTGCCTGATGTTTATTGCTAAGCTAGACACTCAGATCATAAGGAGCAGCAAATCATAAAAAATGATCAAGATGTGCATGTGTGGTTATGTGGAAGTGTATAGAGGGATATTCATAATCCTTCCTAGTTAATTTCTGGGGTCTAGAGCTAATGATAATCTCTCTCTGTTTTCTTTTTTTGGATACATAGTGCGGATACATGGGTGTATGCCGGGTCTCTGAGTGATGAGTGATTGTCAACTGGGATGATGCCCATGTTCTTTGGCTTGTGTTGTGCAGGTGTCGAGCACGGATACAGTGATCGACGGCGAGGTGAAGGTCAAGTTGAGACGTGCCGTGCCGATGGACCGGGTGCGGTGAAGGATGGGCGTGCCGTGCGGCGGACGTGCCATGCCGAGGTACCGAGCGGTGAAGGGCGGACGTGAGGCTTGGACTGAGGGACCAGAGGCCCGAGGATCAGCTGTGGTGGCTGGCAGCCTGTGACGATGACAAGTGAAGAAGTGCGGTCATGTGTTGCCTGAGTCGTGGACTTGGGGACATGTGTCGGTGGACGAGGTGCACGGGAGGTGCATCCCATCTACGACGTCGGTTTGGTGGTAGAGCCAGAGAAAAACCATCGGATGGACAGTTTCTAGGTTTGGGCCTCAAAACCTGGGCGTGGACGGTTTCCGAGTTTGGCCACAAAACTCGGGCGGAGGGTTTCCGAGTTTTGCCACAAAACTCGGACTGAGGACGGTTTCCAGGTTTGGGCCTCAAAACCTGGGCGCTGAGGGTTTGCTGAGTTTGGCCTCAAAACTCAGAAGCTGGTGGGCTGGTTTCCCGGTTTGGGCCTCAAAACCGGGGGTTGGTTGGAAAAGGCTGGTTTCCCGGTTTGGGCCACAAAACCGGGGGTGCAGAGCGAGGGCGGCACGTGGCGGCGATCTGGAGGTTGCGTCGAGGCAACGCTTCGAATCGAGCGGGCGTGGCCGTCGGATAAACCTACCACCGAGTTGGTCCAGAATAACCCTAGGGTTTAGCTGGTTCGCTCTGTAATTAGAATAGAGAGGGGTAGAGTAGGAAATAGACTTAGGCTAGTAGTAGGATAAGTAGTCGGGAGACACCCTCCTCCCATCTATCTCGGTCATTTGCTCTTTCGCATTTAGGGTTTCCTGCTCTCCATCCCCTGCTGTAGCTAGCTGAGATCCGCAGAGAGACTTGCCTCTGTGTACTGTTGATTGTGAGGAAGTGAGACCGTAATCTCACTGTTGTGCAATTCGTGGTTGTGATTCGCGTTTTGTTCGTGTTCTTCGTGGAATCCTTTTTCTCCACGATTTTCCCATCGCTTGATCTCTTTGCTCGGTTCATCTTTTGCAAATCCATTTGAACCAAGTTGTTCTAGATCGTGAGGCACTTCTTTCCACCGAAGGAATTCCCCTCCAACCTCACGGTCTAGGAGATCGATCGATTTTCGTTTCGGGTCAAGTTTTCTCCCTTCCCCGAAATTCTTTGATTCATCGATTTGGAGATAGGTTCGAGCCATGATCTGTTAGGGATAGCTCACTATACTCTTTTAGACTCCTCTCACCAAGTTTGATCCCTAGGGGATTTGTTTTGGCTGAGATCGAGTTACCGGTGGACGAACAACGCTGTTTCGGGGTGACCGGACGCTTTGTCGAGATGACCGGATGCACGGGAAGAGAGTCCGTTCGTTGAATGTTCACTGTGCTCGTCTCGTAACTTGACCGGACGCACCGTTTTGCTCTCTGACCGGACGCATAGGTCCTACTGTTCACTCGACTTGACTTTTGTGACCGGAAGCACTGTTGCTGACCGGACGCTCCTTGCTCGTGAGTCCGGTCAGGAACAGTAAGGTTCCAGAACCGTTTCCTTGTGACCGGACGCGTCCGGTGGTGACTGACCGGACGCAGTCAGAGTCCGGTCCAAGCTGTGTCGCGCAGTGTTGTTCGTCGTTCGTTCGTGCGATCTCGGATTTGGTTTCCATCTTTTGCGTTGGCTTTCTAGAGTTGTGTAGTGTCCCACTGTGCTTCTTGGAACCATCCACCCTACATCTAGGGTCATGGACATTAGCAAGCTCTAGGGTTTGCTTTTTGGGGTGATTCTCGGAACAGTGGCTACTAGTTTCCGAAAGGAAATTTTGAAGCTCCCATTCACCCCCCTCTGGTCGCTTTCTGGTTGCTTCTCGGTCCTTCAATTGGTATCGGAGCGGGTTAAGGATCTTCCACCTTAGCCGGTTCCAGATCCACGGAAGGCGACATGGATCGCGGCGTGGGCAAACCGCCGTTCTTTGATGGGACGAACTATGCGTATTGGAAGATACGCATGTCAGCCTATCTCCAGAGCATGGGCTCTTCTGTTTGGGAGATTTGCAACAGGGATGATTACGTTGTCTTGGCTGCTCGTGTCACTCAGCTCCAGATCGATGAGCACAAGGCCAATAGCCGGGCACGTAACACCTTGTTCTCCTGTTTGAGCATGTCCGAGTTTGATCGCGTTTCTCATCTCCCCACGGTTCGCGAGATTTGGGCGACCCTCATGCGCTTCCATGAGGGAACCACTCAGGTCAAATCCCGCCTCTATGAGTCGCATAAGCGGGACTATGAGAACTTTCGACATATGCCTGGCGAGAGCATAGAGAGTTTATTCGCTCGCTTTCAGGTTATTGTCAACAAGATGAGAGCGAACAAGGAGCTGTTGCCTTTTGACGATCATGAGAGGGCTTTGAAGCTTTTGCACACTCTTGATCGGTCAGTGTGGGACTCAAAGGTCCAGACGATCATCGAATCATCTAACTATGAGACCCTCACCTACGACGAGCTCTTTAGTAAGCTCAAGTCTAGTGAGATTGACGCCATGTCGAGGGCTTCTTATGAGAATCCTTCTGGCCCGACTATGGCTTTGGTTTCTGGCACTTCTAACCCCTCTGGAGGTTTTGCTCTTTCATCTCTCTTTTCTGTCATAGAGGACCAGCTTGAGTCATTGGGGGATGACGAGCTAGCGATGCTCGCCAAACGGTTCTCGCGGTTTCACAACAACCGCATGAACCGTCGCCACGGAGGAGGATGCTCAGGATGCTATGTGTGCGGCGACCCCGACCACTTCATCGCCAACTGCCCCAAGAAGAACAAGCATTCGGGGAAGGGCGATCATGGGCACAAGTACGACTCCGGCAAGTGGAAGGAGAAGTACGTTCCCCCGAGGCACAAACGGAGGGGCGGCTTCGACAAGGAGTACATCAAGAAGAAGTACTTGGAGAAGGCCCAGGCTGAGCAGCGTGCGTTCTTCGCCACTCTCAGCGACGTCGACGGCTCGGATGATGACTCCGCTTGCTCAAGCGACGATGAGTCCGAGAAGAAGAAGAGGATCGAGGACAAGCTGAACGGTCTCTGCTTCTTCGCCGACGACGATGGCTTCTGCACCATGGCGCTTGGTGATGAGGTCGACGGCAAGCTGGAGCACACCCCTCGGAATGACGACGACGACGACGACATCTCCCAGGTATCTCTCACCCACGACGAGCTTTCTGCTGAGGTCGAGAAGCTTACTGCCGCGCTCCTTAGTCAGGACAAGTTGCTTAGGCATGCCGCTAGAGAGCGCAAGGAGTTTAGGCAGAAGTGGGAGGACACGGTGAGGGAGCTTGAGTTTGCAAAGTCCACCGTGGTCGTGTCGTAGGAGGGTGAGTGTGAGATGTGCACCACGCACATGACTGACCTTCTCACTTTGAGAGGTAAGTATGCTGCGTTGGTAGAGAGGTGGATGAGCTGAAGGCTAGACCTTCTCTGTTGGGTGCGTGCAAGACTTGTCCTGTCTTGCAATCTGAGTTGGCAGAGAAGAATGCCAAGATTGTGTCTCTTGAGGAGGCCAACTCAGGTAGCACTTGTGTGTCCAAGTGCGCTTTGTGTGAGGGTTTGGAGATGGAGATTGCGAATGTCAAGTATGGCAAGATGCAAACCGAGGAGGAAAACACATACCTTCGGACCATCTTGTCATGGGTCTCTTGTAGTGAGCTGCAGCTCGGGATGATGATCTCCCAATTTAAGCGAGCTGCTGGAGGTTCTGGTTTAGGTCTTGCTCAGGGTGTTGATCTTTCTGCTTTTGGGAAGATTGGAGAGTCGAGTGGTCTGAATCCTAGTGAGAAGCCCAACTCCACCACTACTCCCAAACTAACCAAGCTTCCATCCAAAGAGCCGGTCAAGCCTATCACCAAGGATGGGGTGATTGAGGAATCTCCGAGAGCTCCACCCAAGAACCAAGTGTGGCATCCCAAACCCAACCACCTAAAGAACAAGCTGGATACAATGCCACCTATCCAGGAGGAGTTGCCACAGAAGGGCAAAGTGATCCACACCCACAGCCATGAGTACCAACAACCCCTTTGCTTGCGTGCGGTGAGGTACCATTGTGATTTCTGTGGGAGAGATGGTCACTTGAGCGAGTTCTGCTTTAGGCGCAAGAGAGAGGCACGTCGTGCTAGGGAGATGAACAACCCAGACATGTACCATCATTTCCATGATGTACATGTGCCGAATGTTCAGAGGAAAGCACCGAGACGTGCTGCTAGGCCCAGAGGTCCAAAACCTCAAGTTCCCAGGCCTAGGCAGCAGAGAGCTCCGAGGAGAGTCACTAGGCCTAGAGGTGTTGAGCCTCAAGTCCCTAGGCCTAGGCCTCGTAGAGAGCGTGCCCGACGGGAGCCTGCAGTTGTAGGCTATGGACCCCGTGGCGGAGGCTTTGTAGTTGAGCGTTTTCCCCCACCGCGTTTTGAGTATCGCGATGGACGCTCCTCCCTTAGCGGACCACGTTTTCCTCTACGTGGTGATCGCTCCTCTCGTAGACGTGCTAGGAATGGTTTTTCTGCTAACCGTTCTTTTGAGCAGCCGACCCAACACTGGTATTCTTCCTACTTCACTAACCCCAGTGTTGGACCGTATGCTCAACCTATGTCTTTTTATTGATGTAGGTAAAACGGTTGGAGGACATTTGGTTGGTGGATTCCAGTTGCTCGAGGCACATGACCGGAAACGCCAAGTGGTTCTCCATCTTTAGCCCTGTTGCCGGAAAGGAGTACATAACCTTCGGCGACAATAGCAAAGGTAAGGTATTGTCTCGCGGGTCGGTGCGAGTTAATGAGGACTTTGTGTTGCGCGATGTTGCTCTTGTTTCTAACTTGCATTTTAACCTTCTTTCTGTTTCGCAACTCTTTGACGACGACTATGAGATTCGTTTTAAACCGAATCTCAGTCGTATTTTGGATCCTCGGGGCAATCTTGTGTGTTTGATTTCGCCCTTTGGAAAAGTCTTTCGTGCGAATTTCTCGGAGTCTTTTGGCGCTTCTCGTTGTCTTGTGGCTGGACCTTCCTCCTTTGATCTTTGGAAGTGGCATAGGAGACTTGGACATTTGAGCTTCGACTTGCTTGCCAGGCTTAGTTCACTTGGCCTAATCCGAGGATTGCCCAAGTTGCATATGGAGAAGGATCTTGTTTGCCACTCTTGTAGACACGGGAAGATGGTTGCCGCTCCCCACCATCCAGTGACTCAGGTCATGACCAAGCGCCCTGGAGAGCTTTTACACATGGACCTTGTGGCCCGGCTCAGGTGAGCTCGGTTGGGGGGAAGTGGTATGTGCTTGTTGTTGATGACTTTTCGAGATATTCGTGGGTCTTCTTTTTAGCTGAGAAGACGAGACTTTCCTTTGCTCGCAATCTGATTTTGCGTCTTCAGAACGAGTTCCCTTTGAACTCGATGCGAGCTATTAGAAGTGATAATGGTTCCGAATTCAAAAATTCGGATTTTGAGAAGTTTTGTAACCTTGGTTTGGAGCATCAGTTTTCTTCCCCCTACACACCGCCCAAAATGGTGTGTGTAGAGAGGAAGAATCGGACCCTTGTTGAGATGGCCAGGACGATGCGATGAGCATAGGACTCCTAGGCGCTATTGGGCCGAAGCTATGAACACTGCATGCTACATTTCCAATCGCATTTTTCTGAGAGCTTTCTTGAAAAAGACTTCTTATGAGTTGCGTTTTGGCAAACTACCCAAGGTGAGTTATTTTCGAGTTTTTGGTTGCCATTGTTTTATACTCAAAAAGGGCAACTTGGACAAATTTGATCTCGTTCTTCTGACGGTGTGTTTTGGGTTATGGCACTCACACTCGAGCTTATCGTGTACTTAACCTTGACACTAACCGAGTCATGGAGACATCCGATGTCACCTTCGACGAGACCATGGTTTGTCCTTCTTCTCGTTTTGAGCGTGCAGGTGATCATGAGGTTGGTGAGCCTCTTTTTGATGATGAGGACGAGGGTGCTGAAGGTATGGATGATCCAGCCCCTCCACCTGCCGCCGCAAAGAGGGCCTACGACGACTCACGGCCCCGACACCTCTTCTTCCTGGGGGCCGTGGGATCCGCCACCCGAGCGGTACCATTTTGTACCCGGGGAGGCACCAGCTGCTGTTGAGGGGGAGGCTACTTCAGCTCGGAGGCGCCACGACATATCCAGCGCCAGCACCCGCCTCAGCAGATGATCGGCACATCGACGAAGGGTCACTCGGTCCAGGTCACAGCACATCTCTCACTTCGCTCATTCTGCTTTTGTTGCTAATTTTGAGCCCCGAGATGTTGGACACGCTTTGACGGATCCGGATTGGGTCAATGCCATGCATGAGGAGTTAGAAAATTTTGAGCGAAATCGGGTTTGGGTTCTAGTTCCTCCTCCTCCTAACTGTAAGCCTATTGGGACAAAATGGGTTTTCAAAAACAAGCAAGGAGAGGATGGCCACGTTGTTAGAAACAAGGCCGGCTTGTAGCGAAGGCTATAGTCAGAAGGAGGGGATAGATTATGAGGAGACTTTGCTCCTGTAGCTCGTTTGGAGGCTATTAGGATACTCTTGGCTTTTGCTGCATCCAAAGGTTTAAACTTTTCAAATGGATGTCAAGAGTGCCTTCTTAAACGGCTACATAGAGGAGGAGTTTATGTTGAGCAACCCCCCGGTTTTGAAAATCCCAAGTTTCCAAACCATGTTTTAAACTTCAAAGCTTTATATGGTTTGAAACAAGCCCCTAGAGCCTGGTATGATAGGTTGAAAACCTTTTTGCTTGCTAAGGGTTTTAAAATGGGATGTGTAGATAAAACGCTCTTTCTCCTCGGCAAGGCAAAGACACTCTTGGTCCAGATTTACGTGGATGATATCATTTTCGGTGGTTCTTCTCATGCTTTGGTTGCCAAGTTTGAGATACTATGAGCAGGGAGTTCGAGATGAGCATGATGGGCGAGCTGACATTCTTTCTCGGGTTGCAAATCAAGCAATCCCGAAGGGACGTTTGTGCACCAGGGCAAGTACACCAAGGACTTGCTGAAGCGGTTCGATATGGGTGAGGCCAAGCCTCTTCCAACACCCATGTCGACGACGACTGCCCTGGATGCGAGGTGGAGAAGCAGTGGACCAGGGAGTACCGCAGCATGATCGGGTCGCTCCTCTACCTGACGGCGACACGCCCGGACATCCAGTTCGCGGTGTGTCTGTGCGCGCGCTTTCAGGCGTCGCCGCGCACTTCTCACCGTCAGGCGGTGAAGCGCATTTCAGGTACCTTCGTTTCACACCTGAGTTGGGATTTGGTATTCTGCTTCCTCCACCCTCCCTTTGCGGTTATTCCGATGCCGATTTTGCTGGTTGCCGTATTGAGCGCAAGTCCACTTCTGGGACTTGCCAGTTTATTGGTTCTTCTCTTGTTTCGTGGTCTTCTCGCAAGCAGTCTAGTGTGCCCAGTCTACTACGGAGGCTGAATATGTTGCTGCGGCTAGCTGCTGTTCCCAGTTGCTTTGGATGATGGCCACTTTGCGTGATTTTGGTCTGAGCTTTTCTCGCGTGCCTTTGCTTTGTGACAGCACGAGTGCCATTAGCGTTGCTAAGAACCCCGTGCTTCACTCGAAGACCAAACACATTGATGTGCGCTTCATTTCTGCGAGACCACCAGGAGAGGGTGATATCGACCTTCGCCATGTCGATACTCATCATCAACTGGCTGATATTTTCACCAAGCCTTTAGACGAATCAACCTTTAATCGGTTGAGGGGTGAGCTTGGTGTGTGTTTCCCCTTTTAGATGGGGGAAACATTTTGGATCTTGTATATTTGACTGACTCTTTTGTCTTTCTTTTCTTTTGCATTTAGCATACGCATTACACATTCTAAGCTTCATGTTTATAATCACTAGAATGTAACTATGCTCTATGTAGTATGCTTTGATGCTTATATTGATGCTTGTAGCTTATGCTCCTTCTGATCACTAGTACATGTTGTGAGCTGAGCTATTTTGAATGGTGAATTTACTTAATAACTAACAATCTGAAAATGTTCACCATTGAGATACGCAACTAGCATGTGTAGGATATGTTGAGTTCACTCGTGCTTTTCATATATGCTAGGTTGCTATGTCTCTAGTTATGAGTCATTCACTTGCTTGGTCTGTTCATATCATGTTTAAAATTTGAACCAAGTTTTAGTAAATTGAAAAGATCGAGATGGGATTGCTTGTCAACACCTCACGGTATCGAGACTGTTTCTCATTGCACTTTGAGTTAAACTTGAGCCGTGTAGTGTATGACCGAAACCGTTGCTTTAAGCTTCCGATTGCATATGCATAGGCTTCGCACGGTTGAAAAGTTAGGCAAAGACAAGCTTTCAACCTCTCGCAATCACATGCTGAAATTAAACTTGTGAATTCACCGCTGCAACTCCGATATAAAAATGAAATCACAAGTATATGCTTCATTCCTATGCATGATGATTGAACTTTGCTGGGGTAGTTCACCTTGTATACATGTTTAGCACTTGTTGGATTCCTGTCTATACATGTGTAGTGCTATTTTGATGGTGACTATCTTTTTGGCTAAAGACTGCTCACATGCTCATATGTTCATATTTCGTATGTGTGATCAGTTTGAGCCTTCGCTATTTGAGTGCTTAGTTGAGTCATTGGAGTTATACTGTTTAGAGCATTTTGCACTCTTTTGATATATGCCTGAAGCTGCTAACTTGCATTTCGTGACTTCATATGCATGTTGGAAGGGGAGTTTCTTGCCTTGATGCCTTTTCTTGATTAGTGCATTTTCAACTAAGGGGGAGAAATTGCAAATCATATGTCTCCTGGATGTTCAAACTAAAGGGGAGTTTTCGTCAAGGGGGAGAATTTCCAATCTTTGTGCTCTTCTCATGTTGGACCTAAGGGGGATTTTCCTAGTTGCTTGCACTTGTTGAGGGGAGTTTGCTAGTTGTGTTGAGCCTTTGCCTCTGTCTTGAGGAACTAGCAAACATTTTCAGGGCATTTGTCTTCGATTGGTTCTTTTTGTTTGGAGTCATTCCAATTGGTTCAGAGCGTGCTTGGCCGAAAGGCATTGGTTTCGGAGAGCTTCTTTGCTAGTTGTGTTGAGCCTCTGTGCCTCTATCTTGAGGGACTAGCATTTTGCTTCGATTTTCATTCGGCTTCAATTGGTTTGAGCTCTTTTCTGTTTTCCAATTGGTATTCTGCTAGCGGTGTTGAGCCTGTTCTACCTCTTCTTGAGGGCTAGCTTTGCTTTGCTTGGTCTTGCGTCGAGCGTTGCCCATGTCTTTGGGGACCAAGTTCTTTCGCTCTTCCACTTGACCTTCTTCGGCTTTGCTATGCTTTTGGGTCATTTGGTTGAGTTTTCTCTTTCTCCTTCCTCCTTTCTTTTTTCTTCTTTTATGATTTGTGTGAGTAGTTGACAATGCACTCATCAAGGGGGAGATTGCGGATACATGGGTGTATGCCGGGTCTCTGAGTGATGAGTGATTGTACTGGGATGATGCGCATGTTCTTGGCTTGTGTTGTGCAGGTGTCGAGCACGGATACAGTGATCGACGGCGAGGTGAAGGTCAAGTGAGACGTGCCGTGCCGATGG
>CM019831.1:82395586-82411788 GCA_009763385.1 Coix lacryma-jobi var. lacryma-jobi | reverse complement strand
TGCTAACTCCTTTGGTGGCATCCTATAAGCTCTTCTTGCTATAGGTGCAGTTCCTGGTTTGAGTTCTATTTCAAACTCCACATCACGATCAGGTGGCAAACCAGGTAAATCCTCTGGGAACACATCAGGAAACTCACAGACTACTGGAATGTCTTGGATTTCCTTGACAGAGGTAGCATACACTTGCTCCACTGCTCTTTTAAGAGTAGGAAGATGGATAAGAAGTTGAGATTTGCTATTAGGTAAGTTGAGTTTGATGGTTCTATTCAAGGTGTCTATCACTGCACCTCTCTGGTTCATCCAGTTCATACCCAAAATCACATCTATACTTGGATCTTTTAAAACTATCATGGAGGTTGGAAATATATTTCCACCCAGATCTATAGGTACCTGATGTACCATTTCCTTAGTACATAATCGACCCCCAGGTGACTGTATAAAGAAGTTATCTTGGGTTTCATCAATAGGTATATCATGCTTTTCCGCAAATGTTCTATTCATAAAAGTATGCGATGCACCAGAATCAAAAAGTGTAATTGCTGGGTGTTGAGCAACAGGGAACATACCAAGCATAACAGGTTCTCCTTCAGGAATAGTTTCTATTTGAGTATGGAAAACCTTTCCTGTCTTTGGAGCACCCTTATTCTTCTGATTGTTCTGTGCATTTCCCTTGTTTTGATTGGCGTGCTGATTTCCTGCTGGCCTTGGTATATTGGCATTGGGAACATTCTGCCTTGGATAAGGACAGTCACGAGAGAAATGTCCAGGCTTTCCACAATTATAACATGGATAACTTGTAACTTGTGGTACTGGTGGACGAATAGCAGGAACATTCTGCTGACGTTGAACATTAAAAGGCATAGCAGGCCTTACAAAAGTCCTCTGAGAATTCTGCTGCTGAGGCGGACGGTAAGATGGACGATAGGATGGGCGGAACTGCTGGACTGGATGATATACAAGCCTCTGACGCTTCTTGTTGCCGCCAGATGATCCAGACCCTGACACAAATCCCTTCTTCTTCTTAGCCTCCTTATGCTTGCGGTTCTTTTCTTCACTAGCTATAGCAACATTCACTGTCTCATGATAATTCATATTACCACAAGTTGTCATCATAGACTGAAGTTTTGTATTTAATCCTCTCATGAAACATGCCTTCTTCTTCTCATCAGTATTGACCTGGTCAAAGGCATATTGGGACAGATGATTAAACTTCCCAATGTACTGCATAACTGGCTCATCTCCCTGACGGAGAGCTAAGAATTCTTCAAGCTTCATCTTCATAACCCCATCTGGAATATAATGAGCTCTGAAGGCTTCCTTGAATTCAGCCCAAGTGATTCGGTGGCCGGCTGGTTGAACAGCCAGTAAATTTGCCCACCAAACCCCTGCGGCTCCTCGGAGTTGCTGAGCTGCGAAAGCTGGCTTTTGAACTTCAGTACAGTTGATAAGACTGAACTTTTGCTCCATGGTGCGGAGCCAATCATCTGCTTCAAGAGGTTCGTCAGCTTTAACGAACACTGGAGGGCGAGTATCAGTGAAATCGACATATGTTGTCTCTTCCCTGTTATTACGGCCACGACCACGTTGACCACCATTCTGATTTTGTGCTAAAAGAGTTGTTGCATTGACCAATGCTGCAATAGCATCAGCCAAAGAAGGTGGAACTGGTGGTGCATTAGGGATATCATCCCCACCATGGGAAGAACTAGCTCCACGAGTGTTAACAGGCATCTGCTTAAAACAAACGATTCCTTGATTAACATTCATATATATACATCATAACATGCATATCATGCTCAACTTATTTATCATACAAGTCCGCTCTTGGGCAGGACTACTGACACCACTATCTTACACAACTAACCAAACTAGAGGTTTTCTGACTAACTAGGTTACAAAGTCAGAAAGATCACACTGTGATACATCTCATGTTTACTCAACCTCTAGATCTATCACTCTTCCCCAGATAAGACTTCATACTCCACCGGTTCTAACTCCTCATCTTCTTCTTCTTCTTCTTCTTCTTCTTCTTCAGAAGCATTCTCAGGATGTGGTGGTGTGGCAGGTTCTGGCTGCAACTGTGCGGTCAGCTCCTCTATATGCCTATGCAGGTCAGCATGATGGTTTGCCATGAGGTTTTGATTTTCTCTCATTACATCTACCTGGCACCGTGCCCGATTCCTCTGCTCGATAGCCTTCCTCCACTTGCACTCATACTCTTGGTGCTGCTCGTGGTGGTATTGTAGCTGCTCACGCAACTCTTCCCTATCTCTGTTGCCCCTCATCCTTTCTCCATTTGCCCTTGCCAATTCCATATACAGGCGGTCTACTTCCGCCTGCAGCTGTGAAGTGGCAGTGTTACTACCTTCTCCTTCTTCGTAAGTAACCAGGGGCTGGTTACTTCCCTCACTCTCAGTAAGGCCATCATTTCTTGGGGCAAGGACGTGTCGCGGAACACCTCGAGGTCCGGTACACTTGCGTGCAGTCTGTCTGGTACGGACCATCTGCTAAAATATTTATATTTTGAATATTAGAACTATATATGTTCCAAGATTAAGAGACAGAGTTTTATAATTAGATAGATTTATAGACTTTATTTAGATACAACCTCTAAGAGGGAAAGTTAATTATATGTTATCAATCATGATGCATGAATCGTACTTACGAACAAAGCATACATCAAACAAATAATTACTTTAAAGTAGTCACTTATTATAAAAGTGAATAAACTTTCTTTTCATAAGTAGGGCAATATTATTATAAGTATTGTTCCTTAGATATAAATATCACCATAACTATACTAAAAACATATTCATTTAGATAGAAGGATAAGTCTAAAGAATGAATTAAGGCAAGTCAGAAGCATAAGACAAGTCTTAGAAGCAATTTGGACTCAAACTAATTCAAAATTTAGTTTGACTCAAAACCTTTGAAGTTTTTAAAAATGAATACTGTTATACTTTCTAAGGGATTCGCTCTGATACCAGCTGTGGCAGAACCTCCTGAATTAAGTGGCCCACATGCACCCATCATTGTCCTAAAGACCTTTGATCGGCGTGCACGAGTTCCAAATGACTCAAGAGATCTGTCGGGTGTCCTCGGGAAACCCGAATCATCCACGTTACCTTCTTTCCAGGAAAATCCCCATCAAGCATCACAGTATTACAACAGTTTTATAGATAAGATAAATCAGAGTAAAGCGGAAAGATTATAATACATAGGTTAAAAACTTAGAGTTTTACAAACCAAAGTACTTATTACATAACTTGTTCGGAACTAATATTACATATTTTCACACTAAAAGTTCTCACTTGCCCAAGGTTACACATTAGAATCATCATCACTCTCTTCTACTAGAGTGAAGTAGCACTGTCCATCAAAAGGTGGATCCATGTACTCACCTGCAACAAGGGTTAACAAACCCTGAGTACAAAAGTACTCAACAAGACTTAACCGTCTAGGGAAAAGAAAAAGACTTAGGTATGAAGGCCGTAAGGATTCAAGGTAAGGCTTTAGCAAAGTCAAAGCATTTTGTTTGCGTAAAAGCTTACTAAAGTAAAACATATTTTCAAGTTTTAATTCAAGTTTGTAACTATCCAAAGATTCTTAAACCTTCATCCTCTTTAAACTCTCATTTCATAAACATCCCATTCTTTACTACGGTGCGGGAACAGTGGATTGAGGTTCCATATCCGAGGAAACACGGCGATTCGAATCGTTCAAACCCAGCTGGGGATTCAGTACCACACGACATATGTAGAACTTAATCTTGCATACGTCAACCCTATCTATAGATCCTCCCATACAAGAACGGGTTCGCGCCACCCGAGAGTACAGTACACCTCGAACCCGACTATCTCATAGCCCCGAGGGTACACGCTACTCCCGCCATCTTTCCACTCCCAGTGCGCGATTAGCCGTTCTCAAGAATCGGAATAGCTATAGACGAGGCTTACGACCGCATGTGGGCTGTACTCAAAGGTCTCAATCACAGCGGTCCAACAACGATACTGTCCTAAGTTGAGTAACCTTACAACAAGACTCCACTCTTGTTGTAAGTTACTATCATTATCATGTTGTCTCATGATTCATTAGTCCCATAGCATAGCCACCATTTTGAAAAGCATCTACTATACTAAAGTAGTAAAGCTTGGTTAAGCATACTAAACATTTTCATAAACAGGTATCAAGGTTAAGGGTTGGAATCATCAAGGTAGGTAATGCATCAAATAGGATTCACCCAACTCCTATTACCTAATGCATCATATTACTTAAGTGAAATAACTTTAGAAAATCACAAGGATAAGGTTAATGTCCGGGGCTTGCCTTGAGAGTTAGCGAAGTCCGAAGTCTCAGGAAAAGAAGAATCCACTCCCTCAAGAGATATCCACGGAGTTTCAGATTCTTCCGGAAAGGGAGCTACTCGTAAAAGTGCATATGCATGATCAAAGAAATGCTCAAGATATGATTAAGATAGGGTACATGCTCTTTGGATAAAAAAAACAAACAACGTAACTATCTTGAGTACAACTTTCCTTCATGACACAAATCAAACTAAATTAGCTAATAAACCATATATTATTACTAAGCAGGTTTTATTATCTTCCTTAAGCAAGATTAGGTAACTATCAAACAACAAAAGGTCATTAGCATAAAGGAATCCATAACCAGGGAGCAAATCATGCTAGTTTTCCACTGGTTGTCAAACAATTCCAAAAGTCACACAAACCTAAAGTGATTAACTATTTCTTTTTATTTTATAAGTCATTTTAATTAGCCCTTTATTTATACATAATTCATACTTTGTCAAACAGAGATGAATTTAAACATGAAGGTGTATATCAGTGACACAAACTCACATGTAAAATTTCATGATTTTTGGAGAAACACAGAAAATTACATAATTCATCAAAGTTGCATTTATTAATTAAAGCACAGATTTTATTGTTATAGCAAAAGTACTCAAAACACAAGTTTTATAATTTTTATATTAGCATAGACATGTTATTAGCTTACATGTCAAATTTCATAATTAACAGAGCTACAGATTAATTATAGCAAAATTAACAAAATTGCTCACTGTTCAAAAAGACAGAAAAAGAAAAACTTAAACTAGCCCAACCTGGGCTTTCGGCCCACTCCCGCGCGGCCCGTCACGCGCGAAAACGGCCCAGCCAGGCTCCCGCCCGCGCGCTCTGGCGCTTTTGCAGAAAAGCCCTCCGGCTTACACGAAACTAACCCGCAGTCCACAGCGCTATTCACCTGAGTCACGGACTTTGCAAACAACACCCTGGACTTTCTCGTCTTCGCAACCGGGAAGTCCCCGACGCTGGCCCGAACGGACGGCGGCGCACAGAGCGCCGGCGAGCCTTACGCCGGCCAACTCCGGCCAGAAGAGACCTAACGGACGCAAGCATCATCACCAGCGAGTCACCCGCGGCCGATAGAGCACCTAACCCTAAACGCTACCACTACAGGGAGGTCTGGCCACGCACGGCGGCGGATCGGATCACGGCGAAGCCGTTCCGGCGAACTCAGGCCGGTAGCATTGGAACGGAGGGACTAGGAAGATCCAGTAGCTCACCCTGATGCTGGCTGTGTAGATGGTTCGAACGGAGGATGAATGGAGAGGAGAAGTCCACGGAGTAGTGACTTGCAGCGGCGAACTCCGGCGAAGCAAGCGATGTTCCGGCGAGACCTGAGCACCAAAAGGAAAACCACCGAGCCGATGAGCAACCTGGGGTCAAGGCGAAACAGAAACACAAGACAGGGAGAGTAGAGGAGTGCCCGGTTGGGCTGACCACGGTAAGGTCGAGCTCGGCGGCGATTTCGCCCGGCGGGAAGGAAAACGGCGAGCTCGAGCTCTCTGAGGCAGTAGAGGTCGAAGTGATAGTTTCTGGAGGTGCGCAAGGAAGTGAGGAACTTATATCCGCGGTCAATTTTGGATGAGAAAGCTTGGGTGCGGTGAATTTGAGGATTGGGACAGAGGGGAGCACGTCGGCGCTGTGGTGGCGCAACGACGACGGCAAGCGCAGGAGACGGTGCCACGACGCGAGAGAGAGTACCAGCAGCAGCTTGACTTCGCCACGGAGACGTGCACGAGCGCGTTCGAGAGAGGACAGCGTCCATCGCGCTGGCGTTGCCGGTCAAAAGCTCGGCGGCCACCGCTATGAACAGGGAGGCAAGCTTATCTCCCCCTTCTCTTTTATACCCTTTCGGAAAATTTTGAAATTACTTTGGATTTTTGAATAGAAGTTGAAAATATGCCAAAATATCAAATGCTCAGAATTCAAAACTGAACATCTTTTATTTTAGCAACATACCCAAAATATGCTCAGATTTTGAATTAGGATTTGAAATACAAAAGAGGACAAAAAGGACAAAAGGGGACTTTTACAATTACTTTAGATTTCACATGAAAACTTGGAAAACTTTACTCATCAAAGTTGTTCCTCATCAGAAATAGAGCAACTTTGCTTTTTGAAGCATACCCAAATTCTTTATAGATTTTGATTAAAAGAAAAGGGGATAAAATAGGATTTTGAAATTATATAAACTTTTTAAAGGAATTTTAACCAAATCTGATTTATACCTCAATGATGACTTGAATCAAGGTCCAAATACACCTCTGAGACATAAAACCAAAGTTTGATCCAAAATTCACTACTTAAAAAAAAATTACCATATACCCTTACATAGCATAAAAGCATTATACACAACAAAAGAAAACATAACTAGGGTTTCAAACTTAAGCACTCTTTACCACTAAGCACAAGCATAAAGAATAAACTTGTTTTTAGTGAATGCATAACCAGGTTATCACTCAAATAAAATGCCAGTGCATATGATGACATGTCAGGTTTTAGTTTGCTTAACACCAGAGTGTTACAGGGACCCTGTCATCATCGACAGGATCAACCTCTGGCACGGGATCGCTGACATGAAACAAGCACAAGAAGTCAAGAATATGGTAATAGCCATAAACCCATGACAAAGGAAGTCGAATGCTCACAGGTCGCTGACCCGCAGACCACCCTTCAGCTTGAACCCTTTTGTCTTTCGCGCCGGTAAAACAGTCCTGCTCGGCCGTTCGACACAGATGCATTTGGACCGAGGCGGCACTTCATCATCTTCATCGTCGTCCCAGTCATGAATGGACTCGGAAATTTTGGGCGTTTCGCCGCCCGGAATCTCTAACGGGCCATCAGCCCGTGAAGACGACCTCGTGGCATCCCTACAACCAGTAACTACGCGTTTACCCGCAGCTTTCACAGCTCGTGGGTCAGCCGTATCTGCGGCCTCCTTACCTTTCCTTGTCTTCTCAGCTGCCGCCCCCCAGCATGGGAATGCGGAGATCGGCTAGCTCTAGGCTGTTGGTCGACCCCTTCTGACCAATCAGCTGACGGCACGCCCGAGATGTACACACTGGAGCGATCCTACAAAACAATGCAGACTAGTATCTTGAACACTGCAACAGAGCAAAATCAGCAAGACAAACTAAAAGGCAGCTCACATCCTTAACAGGTCGTGCCAGGCTGAATGGCTGCATAACCCTCTTTGGTGCTTTCCAATCAGAGAATTGGAGCACCACGTGAACACGCCTCTCCAGCTCCTTACATTTCAAGTCTTCGACACACTCACGAGTCGGGTCAGGCCGTCCAGCATACTCAAAGCCAGGATGCACCCTTTCTTTGCACGGCTATACCCGATGGTACATAAAATTGGCAGTAATTTGGATTCCATCAGCAGTCATCTCCCTCATCAAACTAAGCAGCTCCCGGACCTGCTCCATGTCACTTGTGGAAGGCTTCGACGACCAGGTCCAACTCGATTCAACTACCTTCCCCACGTCACAACTTAAAGCGGGCGTCTGGCACTGCGTCATGTAGAACCACTTCTCTTGCCAGCCGCTCACATTACTCTGCAGAGGGACGTTGATGTACTCAGACGCCATCCCCTCGCGCAGCAGGATATATGCGCTACCCGCAATGCGTGACCCGCGACTGTTCTTCTTCAGTTGGAAGAAATAGCGAAACAAGTTGAAAGTGCGGCTGTATTCCGAGAAACGCCTCACACAACTGAATGAAAATGGACACAGACAGGATGGAATTCGGGCCAAGATTACAAAGTCCAATCCCCAGAAATCAAGCAATTGGCGGAGGAACACATGGCACGGCAGACCAAATGCTCTAATGAAATAATCCTCAAAGACAACTATCTCATCAGCATTGGGTTGAGGATAGGCCTCACCAGTGGGCGCTCTCCACCCGCCGGTCACTTTGTCCGGCAGAAGTCCGCTGGCGGCGAGGTGGCTGACACTCTCCTCCGTGCTCCTCAACGGAACCCATTCCTGATCCAATCTCACGGTCGTCGTCGCCGCAGGTTTTTTCGCCTTCCGCGCCATCGGATCTGCCGGAAAAGTGCGAGCTTCACCGCCGAGTCTCCTGCTCTGGATCTAGGGTTACAGTGCAAGATTCGACGAAAGGCAAGGAAATGGGGAACGACAACGGTTAGGGTAAGTGTTGAGTATGCGGTGTTTGTCTTTATAACCTACTGCGCGACTCTTCAGGATTTTCATCCGCCGCGAAAACGGCTATTCGTACGATAACGATCATTACGGCCCATTTCATCGGCCCAAGAAGTTAAGCCTTCCATGAGTTAACAAAATTTTCTTTTTCTCAAAATAATATTAATAACAAGCGCCAGCCTTCTCAGCAAAGCTGGGGACTGGTCAGACGACCAGTTACAGGCACACACGTGGCAGAGCTGCGTTGGCTTCAGGACAGGCTCCACCAGTCATACTGGGGACTGGTTGGCTTCTCCGCCAGCCTTCTCAGCAAAGCTGGGGACTGGTCAGACGACCAGTTACAAGCACACACGTGGCAGAGCTGCGTTGGCTTCAGGACCAGCTCCACCAGTCATACTGGGGACTGGTCGGCTTCTCCGCTAGCCTTCTTAGCAAAGCTGGGGACTGGTCAGACGACCAGTTACAGGCACACACGTGGCAGAGCTGTGTTGGCTTCAGGACCAGCTCCACCAGTCATACTGGGGACTGGTCGGCTTCTCCGCCAGCCTTCTCAGCAAAGCTGGGGACTGGTCAGACGACCAGTTACAGGCACACACGTGGCAGAACTGCGTTGGCTTAACGACCAGCTCCACCAGTCATACTGGGGACTGGTCGGCTTCTCCGCTAGCCTTCTCAGCAAAGCTGGGGACTGGTCACACGACTAGTTACAGGCACACACGTGGCAGAGCTGCGTTGGTTTCAGGACCAGCTCCACCAGTCATACTGGGGACTGGTCGGCTTCTCCGCCAGCCTTCTTAGCAAAGCTGGGGACTGGTCAGACGACCAGTTACAGGCACACACGTGGCAGAGCTGCGTTGGCTTCAGGACCAGCTCCACCAGTCATACTAGGGACTGGTCGGCTTCTCCCCCAGCCTTCTCAGCAAAGCTGGGGACTGGTCAGATGACCAGTTACAGGAACACACGTGGCAGAGCTGCGTTGGCTTCAGGGCCAGCTCCACCGGTCATACTGGGGACTGGTCGGCTTCTCCGCCAGCCTTCTCAGCAAAGCTGGGGACTGGTCAGATGACCAGCCGCATCTACCCACGTGGCGGAGCTGTGTTGGTTTCGGACGATAAGATTCGAGACAATTTGTAGTTTTTCTCCAACGATAACACACAGAGGATATTCGGAGGTGTTCCAAACGCCATTCCTGCAGCCCGTCACCGGCCAGACTATCACCCTGGCACCCCCGAGTTTTCTTAGAATCTAGGTTGGTTGCCTGGGTAACAAGCTCAAGCTTGGAGAACCTTGGAGGACTCAATATGTGACAAAATGGCTTAGAGTTATTGCCGGCGTCACAAGAATCCTCCCAGGAACTCCGTCATCCCTATCTAACCACAACCAATTGGGAACAGCTCTAACAAACTATCCCCTCACAAGAATCCTACCAGGAACTTCGCACTATGCTTTAAAATCTAACCCAGGCGGGTTCACTATTTCAGCAACACTCATTGTTGGTCTATCGAATGTTTGAAGTTTTGGTTCCATGGCTGATGGGCAAAACAAAGGTTCTATGATGCGATATTTATAGCCGAGACGCACATGCCCATGGACCATGTCCATTAAAAAGGAAGATCACATTATGTCACAGATTCAACAGAGTAAAGGTTACTTTATGTGACGGCGTATGGTTAAAGTTGAAGAAAGAACAGGAAGGGTACGCTTTAAAGGGAAGCGCGGCAGTAAAAAGCTGATGTTTCTATCTGCGTCTGATGGCATATGGTGTGGTTCTTCTGTCACGGGCCTACAGTTTCTTTTTGGACCTTGGCATCACATGACCGAGTCATCTATTGCCAAGCTCGGGGACTACCGTGTATACATGGCGCTTGGTCGCGCATGTATATTCTTATTTTTGCCTTCATTTTTTGACCGTATAATTACAAGTCTTTCTTCATTTATCTTAGTGTTCTTCTACTTTCACCATTTACTTTAAGTTCTTTACTTATTGTTCTTGTTGAGTGCTTTCGATCATAGATAACTTAGTATTTAGTTTGTATCTAGTTTGGGTTCTTCGCTGAGTAATCAGGGCTCTAGTTTTGGACGCAAGATTAGAGTAGTATATATTAGTGTAAGCGTGGTGCTTAGACTAATTATACCTTAGTTTGTGGCTAGCCCCCCGGATAGTTGTGGTAGCAAACAGGTGGTGACAGCCCTGGGAGCCTTGAATTCCACCACGTAGTTGGGTTAGTTTTTAAATCATAAACCTTGTAGTGCACGTCTGAGGTAAATAGTCCAGAGGGTGTGTACGGTTGAAAGAACTAGATAAAATCATTATTGCTAAGTTAGTTGTGTTCGTAAGTATGTAGGAAAACATTAATCTGTTCATCGGCCAGACCCCGCCGATTTAGTTTAGTAGTAGTTAGTCTTTCTTTCTTTTTATTTTAGTAGTAGTAGAAATCAACCCCCATTCATATATTTCGATCAACCTTGCTAGAATCACTAGTTGTTCATAGCAGTCCTAGTGTTAGTTCTGCCATAGTAGCTTCCCTGTGGAAATAAATACGATACTCGGTTACTCCCGGGTGAAGTGCTACAATTGACTTATTCTGTGAGCTTGCGGAATTTACCAATAGTTATAAGAATAGTTAGTTATACTTCTTACATTAAGAAGTACCGACAAGCCTTTCTGGCGCCGTTACCGGGGATAGATTCCATAGTCTACTCCTAAAAACGACATTAGCAAGTGTCAACAGTTGTTGATCTGCATTTGTTCTTCAAAAACTGTTCAGAGGTATCCTCTCCATCCTCGCTTCCATTTGTGCCCTCCAATTTTCCATCAAGAATACCATGTATCCTAAACTGTGTAGTCTTCGATCTTGTCACCAATTTGTTCTCTCATCATTCTATTTTTTTCGAGAGCAACAGAGCGGATTAGCATTTTTTTTGTTGCAAAGGATTTTCATGGTTGCTTACATCGTTGCCTCCCACTTTAGCATGCATTTTGTCTTTCTTTATGGACGTAGCATGGTCCTTTTATCTCTTTAATTCACCATGAAAGGTAACATTCAAGTGCTTTTTTACTCTTAATTAGTGTGCTCTTAGTATTCTAAGCCTGTTTAGTTGAATAGTTACCATACATTGGCAGGCTGCCAATTGTCGATTTCTCCCTACTGGTCATATCCCTACTGGTCATATCTTCCTAGGGTGAGTAGTCTCCTTTCTTCCATATCACCAAAGTATATGTTCCTTTTTCAAGAACATATGCCCCATTCCTGCTGATTTTACCACCTACTTTGTTTATATATATTGACAGTTTTCAATGGACCATATGGCGTTGCTGCTTATTGGTGCCCTGCTTAGATATCTTCTGCACCATGGCCCAGATCAGGTATGCGTCCATCCCTTTTCTTCTTGGTCCTTATGGTTCCTAATTATTAGATAATGTCTTGTTGCTGCTGATGAAATTAAATACTTGCCTGCTCGACAGGGCTACGAGTTCATGCCAATTTACTTTCAATTATGAATGTCGGTTTTCTACAGCTCAACCTAACTTTCTTTATTTCGTTTCTCATTTTGATTTCTAGTTCTTGGGGTGGTGTCATTGTTGCTTGCTTCAGAAGGGCTGCACGGAGGATTTGGCGTCATGGCCGCCTCTTCAACAAGGTGAGGTTTTCTGTGTCTTGCCTTTAATACACAACTAACCCACAAAAAAGTAGATTAGATCAATTGAGATTATGAATTTCTCTATCATCTATGTTAGCACTCTTACGACTAACTGTCTACATGTTGATACTGCCTTTATTTTTTCTGCTTTGTTACATATAGAATTAGTTGTGTACCACTACACTATTTGACCCTGACACACAACTCATAGTTTAATGGCATCAGAACTAACATTACCTGCTAAAAAGTGAATACATATGCAGATCGACCTTTTTTTGTCCTCCATGTAAAGAGCAGATTGCCAATGGAGGCTACCTTTCTTGGGTATCCTTGCTCTTTGTTCCTTCTCTCCCTCTTTATTGCCTCCTGTGTTGTAACAAATTCATGTATTTGTAATGTCAGCTGTACCAGTATAAATATACAGTACTTTGACACCGAGAATGTTAGTGTTGCTTCACTCCATTCCACCTGTACTACTTTCACCTATTTAGAAAGTTATACATCTGTCCTCCAGTTTCACAGTGCATGACATTGTTGGAGCTCAAAAATATATATTTACCTTCTATTATGTGCTATTACAGTTCTCAAAACTATACATGTATACTATAAAAAATTATACATGTGTCTCCTTGTCAGGATTCATTTGTTTGCACCCTGGTTTCTATAATACTAAAATTATATGTGGTTGAGTCATCAACATAAAAACAGCTGCCTATATGTTATGTGATGCTCTTATTTTCCTCTGGTGCATACTCTGTGGCCTTCAACGCTACATGAGCCCCACATAGGCATGTCAATGCTCTTATTTTTCATTTCACAATATGAGATTTGTAGCTGCTTTGTGTCATGTTAACGACACAAAATTTATATCTATTTTAGTGGACAAAAAGAAAGCCATCAAGTTAGCTCTCAGGCTTAAGCATAGTTATTACTACCCCTCCAATATATTGGTTGTACCTGCTATAATTCCCTTTCGTGCTTAGATTAGTACATTCATATTAGTGAAAAAAGACTAACATTAGATTAACTCTCATGTCGACTTTGATACATTATATGTTGTGTTCTTATATAGACAAAATCTAAGCAGCACGTCAATCCCTCCAGACACTAATGGCGTACCGACGTGGCAGGCCCCGGCGCGTGCGGCGCTCAATGAGGCGTACCCAGCAACGGCAGGCCTGTGCACATCGTCCTACGTGACCGACACTGGGCGACTTGGTAGCCCCAGCGTGTCCACCTACACAGGCAACCTCCGGATCCTGTGGCACCACAGATACGTAAGACTTCGTCCCTTCATTTGTTTTCCTCCCCGATTTGCCCCTTCATTTGATTCCCTATCATTTTCCTCCACATAATCCCGCACCAAGCAAACTTGATGTGTGACGTGAAGGGGATGGGGAGCACACTTCCTCTGTGACAACAATGTCATAGAAGTCGATGTGTGCCAAGGTGGATTGTTGTGGCGTCGGTAAGATGGAACACAAGTGAGCGAGCACACATGCATTACCTTCTTGTCTCATGCCTCCACATTCCTTGCTTCCAATGAAATCTTTGATTCGTTCATTCCAGTGTCGTATAGCAACCTGCGCTACGTGCCTACGTGGCTGCTCCCTTTGCTCCATTTGATGGACCTATATAACATGTCATATTAAATCTTGTTTGTTTGTTGGTTCTACTCTGTTGAATAATCTGCTGCTCGTCTTGCACAGCAGTCAAGACTGCAGCTTGGTGACTTGGAATGTGAAACTGCAGACCAACTGTGCAAGGTTGAACAACAACCAAGCTGCAGTGGAACAATAGACTAAGAGTAGTGTGGACACGGAATTTTGGTAGGCCCTTGTGTCCCTTAGCTAATAAGTATTGCAGCCTTATCTTACTAGCTAGGACAATAGTTGACTGCAGTACAACAGCCACCTTCAGTATTTCCAGTTGACACACAAACTGGACCTACCCTATGTGTATATATATGCATCCATGGTAATGAAAATTGGACAGTTCAGCTGCCACAAATCAATAGTGCAGAGCTCTAGCCAACGCTAGTGCTTGTGTTGTGTGAGTGTGCTTGAGCTCAACCCCTTCTTCTACCTTTAAGCCATAGTGAGTGAGTGTCTGTGTGCTGCTGTGTGCTGCTAGTAAGCTTACTGCTTAGCTGTGCAGGACAGCAAGGGACCAAGATACTCAAGTTAAATTAATAGCACTTTCTTTGACTTTACGAAGATTAGAGATTGAGAAATATAATTTGGCTCCTGTTAATTTTACTCCTCTGCTTAAATGTACCACTGGGCCATTCACATAATATATGCCTATGCATCATCCCTGTTTCTTTGCAACCTTGATCTGACATATATAATATGTATGTCTTCATATCTTATTACTCATACCGTAATATTCACGTCTTCATAGTTTTATATTGTCAGACTAAAGCCTAATGATTCTATGTGTTTATCTCCTCTGCTTGCCAACAATCTTAGCTGCAGGGGCAAGGAGGTATTGCCATTCAACATCTTCATAAGAAGTCTGTGCTGTAGAGAATGGTAGCTAAGTGGACATTTAGTATTTAGGTATGACACTATACTTTTTTATTCAGTTGTACCATTTAGCAAATCTGTACTTAGATTCTGAAGAAGTGATAAGTTTTATTTTCTTCCTCTTGTCACCTGATTTTCGTTGTACATAAGTTAGATGTCGTCCATGTGTTCCTATTGCCTGACAATAACATTTTCATTGACAAAATAAAATAACATTGTACCTTTTTCCCTACGCACCAAGTAAAGATACAGTCGGTTTTTTTCTAGCATGGCCCGACCCGGCCCGGCCCGGCCCAGCATTCGGTCCACTAACTCTCACTCCGGGTCGCGGCTGAGCAGGCCTGAGTTCTGTCTGACGGTGCTCCCCTTATCCGGAGAGACCTGACCAAACCTGAATTCCATCCCCACCGCCCTCCTCCACCACCTACACCTCTCTTTCCTCCCAGCAGCAATGGAGATGGCACCCCGGTGAGACGAGCCAAGCAGCTAGCCCTGGTTCTTCGATGGCGTGCCTGGCGCCGCAGTTCATGTGGGGGTCATCCGCCGCCACCCACGTGCCTTCCTCCTCGTCCTACTCCAAGTGCTCCGCGTTGCGCGTCCACTGCGCCGTCACCTCCGCCGCTGTCGTCGAGGACCGCACCAACGGCAGCGCGGTGCAGCTGAGGCTCTCTTACGCGGCTCCGGCGATTCAGGTGGCCCTCACTGCTCTGTTTTTGCTCGATTGTCGTCTTGCCCGTTTTTGATGCTGTGTTTTTCTTTGTGCTTAGTTTAACATGTGACAAATTGGGAGACAGTCCACTCCTTTGTTCGATACGTTGATGATCAACAAAGACGACTACATTAATCACCACTCAAACAATGCCATGAACCCATGACCATGACTCCATGAGGTGCTGTGCCTAGAACAAAATGAGTTCAGGGCCAACTGATTGGAGCGGCTAGTAACTGTAGCCGCAGACTATTTATTGCAAAATCTAGCATAGCAAATGCCTATTAAAAATGTAGGAACATTGAATAAGAAGTGACGTTGTACAAGTTTCAGTTCATGTCGTTACTGATTTCCTACTTGGAAAACAACATTTTATATCAAATCGGCAGGATGAGTTTTGATCTGTAGGGACAATTATTGGTAATTTCAGTTTTGCTTTCATGAATTGTTGGATTATTTCTCTAGCAGTATTGGAAGAAAAGGAAATGAATCAAAAGAAATGAATCAGGAGTTTTAAGCTTCTAGAAGGAAGTGAGTCGTTATATAAGGCAAACACAATCGGAGCCAGATTTAGTAACTTTGCTATGTAAGGTCACGTTGTAACTTTCCGTTGATCTATTCAAGATCAAATGCGCCTAGTGATTTTAAACATAAACAATTTTCAATGTGGGCCATTTCAGCCTGGGCTGCTGCCTGCTGGCCTGTTGTGCGCTCGCGCTTTTGCGTGCTTGGGGTCGCAGAGCGCGGAGCTGACGATGCCCGCGGAAGAGCATGCCCCCAGCCCCAAGGAGGCCTC
>CM019831.1:82364837-82395086 GCA_009763385.1 Coix lacryma-jobi var. lacryma-jobi | reverse complement strand
TGGCCGGTCCGCGGCCGGTAACTTCAACCAGTGAGGTGACTCTCCGAGCCAAGGTCCGTACCCGCCATCCCAAAGCTCTCTACTCATCCTCGTCACCAGGCGCAAGCTCCAGCACTACTTCCTCGCTCATACCCGTAACGGTGGTGTCATCCTTCTCCCCCTCGTAGCAATCGTCAAGACAATCAGGAGGCCACGGGCGCATCGGCCAAGTGGTCCGCCGAACTGATGGGGAGACCATCACCGATGCCCCGCTAAAGGCCACAAGTCGCAAGCCATTGGCGGACTTCGTTGCTTAATGGACGCGACACTCAGCTCCCCGCCTTCGCAGATTCGGCCGAACTCTGACCATGTACTTCATGGATTCTCACGAAGACCGGGGCGTGAGCAGGCCTGCTCTTCTCTCGCCCCTCGGAGTACACATGCGCTACCTGCTACGCTTTGCACTCCCGCCTCCACAACGTCGCCGTATGAGGCCCGCGTCATGGGCTGGCATCGCCCTCGAGCTCGGGTCCGACGCCTCGACGACCGGGAGACTCGACAGCTCGTCGTCAAACCAGGTTATGAAGCTCAAACTGCATCGATCCCAAGATGGATGGGCATACGCGGGGAGGTCCGCAAGCTAGGAAAGACAAGTTGTACGGCCTCGGCTCAATCACATAGCTCGGATATAAACAAGCGGCCGCAGACGAGCTGGCACTGTTGGCATCCCGCGTTGCATGGGTACCACCAGAACGTCTTCTCGAGGGACGTCTTCGCCCCATCCTCGAAATCGACCCAGGGGCTGGCCCCTCGACGCCACCCCTCGAGCAGGACACGGGGGCTCTACTCTCAACCACCCCTCGAGAATGACCCCTCGACGTCCCTCAGAGGCCGATGCAGGTCGACCACCACGCCCCTTCGTCATCACGGCCCCTCGACTGGCGACTCCTACCTCCGACTACCTGACGCGAGGCGAGCGCCCAGAGACAAATACGGAGGCCCTGCGCATCGCTCGAAGGTCCAAGAACCTAACCCCCCCCCCCCACACCGACCAGATCAAACAGACCAGCCCCCACTCCCCGTACGCCTGGACCGCCCCCAGCCCCAGACCTTACCCCCACTCCGATGCTCGAAGCCCCGCCCCCCGAGGGAGGCCCCAACCCCCCCCCTATCTCCCGCACGCGAATAGTTGGACTGCAAACGCCACAGGTGCGCCTCGCCGGCGTGCCGCGCGCGGCGGACCGCCCCGCCGACTCCAACCAGGGGCGGCGGCGTAGTGGCTCAACCCCCACCCCGCACCATCCCGCACGCACCAGGGCCCACCCCCCCCGCATCTGCCGGCCGGCGCGGACTCTCCCGGGCGTCGTGCACGCGTGAGTGGTATCGTTGAGCACTGAAGCCTTCGCTCCACCCACCCACCCGCCGGGCTGCAGTTCTCGTGGGGCCTTACTCTGGCGCGGAATGCGGAGCCAAAGCCACAGTCCCCTGGACACCGGAGCGTGCGTGACGGCTCGCAGCGACGCGCCTCCCGCATTTGCCCCCCCCCCCGGCACCCAGCACCGTCTCCGCGCCCGATGGGCCGCCCAGCGCCCATCGATGCTGGCAGTACGCGGAATCCTCAAGGGGGCGAGCGGGTGGGGGATTGGCCCATGACTTCTTCTTCTGATCTCCTCACGGGAGCTATACGCGAAGTCCGACCTGGGATCCTCCACGCTCATCCACTCGGGAAGGGCGCAATCTCCTCGCGATATGCACTCGGGGGCTGCGGCCACCACGCGCGCCGAGGCCCTGGTTGGCAACGCCTTCCGCAGCTTCTATTGGCCGACCGCCATTGGGATGCCAAGCGTTTGGTCCGGCATGCATGGGTGTCAATTCTACGCCAGCAAACGCACCAGCCGCACACGCCCTGCGATGAGCCCAATCACTTGGCCATTTGCCGTTTGGGCTCGACCCGTGGGTCCCCCTCAGAAGGACAAGTGGAGGCCCACACCATGCTCGTGGCCGTCGCAAGTTCACCACGTGGATCGCGGCGAAGCCGATAGGAGAGCCCCACTCAGAGAGGCTTTTTTTCTAGTTCATCGCCACATCATGTACCGGTTCGGGTGCCCATGTCATCATCCCTCCAATGGCACCCAATTCACTGCAAAAAGTTCATCACTTCTTGCGACGACAACAACATTCGCGTAACCTGGGCCTCGGTCCGGGTCATACCCCCAATGCAACTGGCAGGTCGAGGCGCGCCACGGCATGATACTCCATGGGCTGAAGCCGATGCTGTTCAAAACCCTCAGATGTCGGAAATTGGTGGGCTAGCAGAACTTCCCCTCGGTGGCTGTGGGGCCTCAGGACGACGGCCGATTCTGGCCACCGGGTTCACTCCGTTTTTTCCTAACCTACGGCGCCGAGGCCGTCTTACCTACGGACATCGAGTACGGCTCACCTCGACTTCGAGCCTACAACGAGCAACCAAGCGACGAAAGGCCTCTGCCAACGCCAAGGACCAGCTCGAGGAGCCCGAGACGTGGCGCCATCAACTCTGCACGCTACCAGCACACACTTCGACCGCTACACCAAGCACGTGCGCAAAAGGGACCTTCGGTGGGGGACCTGTGCTTACGCGTCTGCAAGATACCGAGGCGCCATAATCCACCCCGCCGTGTGAGGACCATACACCGTGGGCTAAGTGCTCAAGCCCGGCACATACAAGCTCTACACGACAAGGCGGATCCTGACAAACGCTGAACATATCTCAGCTACTTTCTCTTCTACCCTTAAGGCCCTCGAGGCCCCCCCCCCCCCCCCCCCCCCCCCCCCACCCCCCCGCCCCCCCCCCCCGCCCCCCCCCCCCCCCCCCCCCCCACCCCCCCCCCCCCCCCCCCCCCTTGTTCTTTTTATTGCTTTGTACAAACACGTTAAATATAAATGGGCCAACTTGTGCGCCATCTTTCATGTTCTTTAGCAACTCAAGGTAGTCTCGACCCTGCCTAGCTCAAGGTCGAGCCTCCCTCGGGGGCTGACAAGGGGGTAAACGCCCCCCCCAGACTCCGGAAAAAACGCGTGTTTTCTTTTCAAAAATTTGACCCTCGTCTCGACTCGCGCCTCGAACGAACTAACGACGTCTAAATCCTTTAGTACCTCGAGCCCCAAAGTCGGGGGGCGTCGACGTAGACGGCCGCCTACGCCCCCGGGCTACGGTACCCTACCTACGCCTCCCCTCGAGGGGCTCGC
This sequence comes from Coix lacryma-jobi var. lacryma-jobi, assembly GCA_009763385.1. Lineage (NCBI taxonomy): Eukaryota > Viridiplantae > Streptophyta > Magnoliopsida > Poales > Poaceae > Coix > Coix lacryma-jobi. The sequence continues at coordinate 82,391,879 of CM019831.1, read as the reverse complement.
GACGTACTAAAGAAACACAGACTAAGTTAGCAGAAACTCGAGCTCACGACAAAGAGAAGCGGTCAAACGCATTTGAAAAGAAAACAACTCTTTCCATAAACAAATCACATATACATTCGGGTCTCGACGTACCCTCATTTGTTTCACAGAATTCTTACAAGGGCCTCGACGCCCAATTTTGGCACACAGGCCTCAGTCCTCGTCGGTGCGGTACTCCTCCCCGAGGTCCACGATGGCAGGCTCGACCTCGACGCCCGAGCTCGAAGGAGGAGGGCTCCCGACACCGCTGCTGGCGTCAGGAGGCAGCACGTCCTCCTCGAAGATCTTCGCAAGCGACGTCCCCGGCCTCTCCATCTTCTCCAAAATTTTTGTCAACTCGGCGGTTGTTCCACTCCTCATCCTTCCCCTCGATCTCGATGAAGCCATTCGCGACAACGTGGACCGGGAAGCGGAAACCGGAGCGAACGACCGCGGTGTCTGCTTGACGCCGTGATGGAGAGCTTGCCGGACACGGTCCCCGCGCGGCTGCGTCGAAGAAGCACAAGGCGTCGACCAAGGCATCGCCCCGAGCCACTGCACCTTCTGCCGCGGTCACAGGAGGAGCACCCACATGGCCGAGCCGGTCGAGAGAAGAGCGAGCCCGCTCCGCCACCATCGTCTCGTCTTGGAGCTGGTCCAAGAGAGCCTGGTTCGTCCCGCGGAGCTCCTCGACCGTCTTCTCGACCCCTGCGCAACAAACAAGGAAGAGTGAGACTGCGGCGTAACAAAGAGACTTCTGAGACCCAACAAGAAACAGGTTGTAAGCCTCCACCGTCGTCAGATGCTGCCATCCAGTGCGCGAGGTCTCTGGTCATGCCCTCAGATCACGCTGCTCCACCTGCGCTCTCGGCCACGTTATGACTCTCTCGGACCTAATGTCCTCGATTCACGTCCCCCCTCTACCAGATTTCCATACCTTTCGTTATCACCTCCTGCGCGCCGCCCCTCCCCAAGGCTCAGTCTCGTCGGTGTCTTCCTTGCGTCGCCGCACGTTCGTCGTTACGTTCCTCTTTTCTTGCCGCCTCCCTCCGCTGCGTGTCCGGGCGGCGGTCGTCCTCGCCACGGGCTCACAGCCTCCTGCTTTCGCCGCCTCTGCTTCAGCCCGGTCGGAGGTTGCCTCGTTTCGTTTCTTCTTCGCGGGCCGTCCGTCCTCGACACTCTTCGAACTGCTTCGGTCCCCTCACCTAATTATCGAATTCGGTCGACCTCAGCTCGAGCTACCGACCTTCCCGCCTCCGCCTCCGTTAAGCCGGCTCGCCATCTGGGCGTTCGGCTCAGCTCCGCGCGGAGATCTCGAAGCTCCGCCTCGGCCCGCTCGAGGGCGGCTGACACCCTGTGCGGATCGGCCCGCCTCCTCGGAGCAGGACCGCTCCGCCCTCCGCATAAGCACGGCCACCTCCCGGAAGATGGACCGCACCTCGCGCGGGGCCCCCGCTGGGCCGACTGCTCGATGGGACCACGGCAAGGGGCGGGCTCAGTGGACGGGAACGGCCATATCGGCCGGTCGAGCTCGATGTCGGGCAGACCCTCCTCCGCCTCGAGCTGCCCGACAGCGACCCGCCGCTTGACGGCACGGGCCCCGATCCCTCCGTCCCTCCGCCGGCGCCTCCTGTTGCGGATCGGTCGAGGGAAGGCTCGACCCTGGGCCCTCTTCCCTGGCCGGGCTCTCCGGCGCCTTGTCGGCGCTAGCCGGCACCTCGGGCGCCGCCGCCATCGTCGAGCCCCATCATGAGTCGCCCCTAGCTGCTCGAGCTCGTTCAGAGGTCCTCCACCGTCGGCTCCTTCTCCGCCGACGCCTCTTCCCCCCTTCTCCCCTCCGCAGCATGGCCCGTGCTGGTCGGAGCCACAGGGGCACAGTCCCCTCAGCCCCAGACACCGGCGGGGCCGTGCTCGCCCAGGCGCTTCCTCCGGAGCACCTGTCGTGGTGAAGGGAAGGATTGCGCTCCCAGTCGGCACCATCAATGGGAGGAGGAGAGGGGGAGGAGGCAACGCTTCGGCGGGTACGGTGGTGGCAGGCTCGATGCCATGAGCTGAGGCCCCTGCAATACGAGACGACGAGAAGTCAGAACCAGAAGAGTGCCTCGACCCTATGTGTCGATGACGACGGCCTCACCAAAAATTTGCGACGACCATCCGGCCCCCTCGAGCCATGGCAGCTCGGGCCTTCTCCAGCCAAGCGGCCTCCTATAGCGGAGGAAGGTGTCATACCTCGAGGTGCCTGTGCCTCGACGGGGCTCGAGGCCTTGGCCGCTTGGACGAAGCGAGGTCCACCTCCTGGTAGGAGCGCTTCCCCCTGAGAAGATGGAGATGGCACGCTCATTAAAAGCAAAGAAGTGAAGCTCACTACCGACGAGACCAAGAAACTACTCACCCGAAGCGGCGGCTGGTCTTCTTCCCGGAGTCGTCCGGACCCACTCGGGGGCTTCGAGCCCACCCACGGCTCGAGCCCTGCGCCTGGGCCCGTCTCCGCAGGGTTGGGATGGGGGAGGTCTCCCGACGCTCCCCTGGCTCGACCTCGAGGGAGAGCCCTCCTTCCGCCCCACATCGCGGGAGGGGCGACCCGCACCGCCCTCGTGCTGACGTCGTGGCGCTCGCCCCGTCGCGGGCTCCGGGACCTGCTCCGGCGCCCACGCTGGTGGTCGCGCTCGTCTCTCCGGCGTCCGCCCCGCGTCCTGGCGGCGGTGCGGCGATGGACCTTCCGGGGACGCTCGCACCCTGGTCACGAGATGCTCGGGGGCTCCTCCCACGACGCTCATGGTGGACGGGGGCTCGACGCCCCATCGTGCTGTCCGCTCCTTCGGGGCTCGAAGCGCTCTTCGACCCTTCGCGACGGGCGGCTCAGGGTCCACCTCGACGCGAGGGCAGTCCCGAGGGCCGGCCCCTCTCGGGAACCCCCCCTGGGTCGACGCCGACGTCGACTCCTTCTGCGCCGCGTCGACAGCGCTCCTGGTCCGCGCTTCTCACGACAAACCGGCGCGTCCGGCGCGGAGCTCGAAGTCCCTGGGCTCGAGCGAAGCCTGGCTCGGCGCGGCCCTCCGCGACTGCGCCCCGCGCGATCCCTTCGCCGGGGGACCTCCAAGACTTCCTCCTGCACAAAGGAGGGGTCAGCCCCGACGCCGAAGACCCCGCACGTCTCAAACGCGCGTCCATCCCCTCGTCATCATCCTCATCCTCGTCATCGCTCTCCTCCTCCGAGCCCGAGGAGCTCAGCTCTGGGGACTCGTCTCCAGGCTGGCGGTTGCGGCGAGCCTTCGCCAGCCTCTGCTCCCGAGCCGAGCGACGCAAGTTTTTGATTTTCAATTTCTTCTTTTCGGCGTCCTTGCTCTCCTTGTCTTTTTGAGCAGAAAGGCGCCTCACCTGGGTATCCGCGGCGTCCTCCCTCACCGGAGGCCTCGACGCGCGAAAGGTAAACGCCCCCTGCGAGAACGGAACAGATAAGGAAGATTACGGGAAGAAAGAGGAAAGGAGAGGCTCGAGGGCAACCGGCTCGAGGAAAACTTACCAGGTCAGGACACCCCACGGCGGGTGCCATGGCGATCAGGTTGGCTTCCTCGGGACGGAACGTCCCTTGGATCGTGATCGACACCCGGGAGACGGCTTCCTTCCGGGACAGCCCGACCTCCGCCAACCTCGAGCGCTTCAACCCCTCGAGTGAGGCCTTAGGCCCCATCTCGAACATGAGGAGGGGACGCTCCGCCAGTGGAAGGACCCTCCGCTGATGGAACGCCCAGATGACCGCCGCGACGGTCAGCCCCTTCTCCTCCACCAACTCCTTCATCGCCTTCATCAGCGGCACCAGGTGGCGCTGCCTGTCCGACGCGACGCCCCAGGTCCACTTCTCTGGGCGACGGGTGAGAATGCCGCCGGTATACTGCGGAAAGAGGCCACCTTCGTTCCGCAAGTAGAACCAGTGGTCGTCCCACCCCGCCTGGTTAGAAGAAAGCTTGTAGCGCAGGTACTCGCGCGGGACGCCGGCCGACGAAGGTCCAGTCCTCGCGGTGATGGCCAAGGAGCCCATACGCACGAACCGCCTCCCGCCGGACTTCGAGGCCTTGACGAAGAGCTCGCCCTGGAAGAGGTGGACGAACATCTCCCAGTGCGGCTCCATCTTCAAATATCCCTCGCACACCGCGGCGAAGATGGCGGCGTGCGAGATTGAGTTGGGGGAGAAGTGGTGCAGCTCCGCCTCGAAGTGGTGGGTAAGCGCCCGCATGAAGCGACTCGGCGGAACACCGAGCCCCATACGATGGTAGCGAGTAAAGCTCACCACGTACCCCTCCGGCGGGTGCGGCTCACGGTGGTCCGCCGATGGAAGAATCCACCACGCCGGCCCCGCCTCCGGGTTGGGGCGGAGGAGCCCACGCCCCACCAGCGTCTCCAACTCCTCCTGCGTCGTCTTCGATGGGCTCCAATCCTCAGGCGGCAGCACTTGAGATTGGGCGGGCCATGTCGGCAGCGGCACGGATCTGAGCTGCGGACGGGCGGCCGGGAAGATTTCCAATTGCGAGATTGGGAAGAAGGCGTGCGCGGGCTACGGCGAAAGTAAAGGCAAAGGCAAAGTAAACGAACCCTCTCCTCTCTTTTGATATTTATACGAAAGAACACCAACAGGCGAGGCGTCCCACGACGGCGAAAAAAGGTAACCGCATGCATTTAATGCGCCCGTCTAAACCACGTCTCGAGCCGGATGCAGGGTACACGCGGCAGCTCTCCATTCGCTCCACTACCCGGGCCCGCCACGACCGTCGTTCCGGCTTCGCGTCCGCCGCTCTCCCCGGCAGATTTCGCCTAAAAAGGCACGCCCAACGGGCAGAAGGATTCCCAGACGACGGAGGCTTCTTCACGAAGGTAAAAACGGGCCCCGGCCCTAAGCCTCGAAGCAGCGAAGGCTGGCCCTCGAAGAGGGTTCGACAGCCGGCTTCGAGCACCCGAGTCAGGGACACCAAGGGGCGCCACTCGAGGCATTACTCGAGGGCCAAGCCCTCGAGGCCCCTCACGTGTATCCAAGGCGGGGAGCTCGACGTGCAGTGAGATCCCCTCGGAGGGAGGCATCGAGCCACCGGGCCCTATCGAATGGACCCGGCACTCCTGCAGACTGAGCGCCCATGCTTTATGAGACCGCCTCCGGGCCACAGTCGACCCCTATCGAATGGGGCACGAGCTCTCACTTGGATCCCCCGTTACCAGCTCACCGGGAACCTCGATACTCGCCCACTCGGGGTAGTACGAGGCATCCCCCCTCGCATCCGATCGAAAGGACTCGCGGGATGACGAGCCAGGGTAATCGGCATGCCGGACAGCTCGAGGAGCCGGCCAGTCGGTTCAGCCTGGCACCCCTCGACGAAAGAGGGTCTAAAAACTCGGACAGTTGCGACTAATCTCTTTTTCTTATGTGAGCATGAGATTTTCAGGACTCGGATGAAAGCTCGACCCCCATCTCGCCTGAGCCCTCGAGACCAGGCCCAGGACAAACGCTCATTCTCCGTCTCGTCCGAGCCCTCCGAGCCAAGCCTCGGGCGAAGTCTCCCGCGGCAAAGGAAAGGTTACCGCGAATATTTATACCAAACCACATTTCAAGCATGATTGACAGGCACACACGGCGCCGCAATCTCCGCTCCCTGACGACTCCCGCCTAAAAAGGCGCGCCCACTGGGCAGAAGGTTCCCTAGCGACGGAGGATTCTTCGAGAAGCCCACGAGGGAGTTCTAACCACTCCCCCATGGCCTCGGGGGCTACACCCGCGGGTGTCGCTCGCACGACACCCACGGAGTCAAATCAACAAGACCCTCGAGACCAGTCAGCTACCTATCGAGATCTCAACCTGGAGCCCCTGCTCGAGTGCAAGCACTCAAACAAGGGCTCGGGGGCTACTGTCGGTGGTACAAAAAAGGGGTACCCCCAATTAACGCAAACACCCGAACGCTCGCTCTCCGTCTCGCCTGAGCCCTCCAGGCCTCGGGCGAGCGCGCCCCTACACCTCGAGCCTTGACGAACGGGCCTCGAGCGGTACAGGCAGCCGTGTCAGCCCCATACCACGCACTTAATGCCTTCACCTACTCCGGTCATGTCCACTGGTGCCCAGCACGTACCACAGTAACTCGGTGTAAAGGTCAAGTCTCGTTTTCACCACAAGCATGGGCAAAAGGGCACCAGTACAGCACTGTTCGGCCATGCCATGCACTGTAACCCCTCGAGGCCGGCTACGCGCACCTCGAGCCATGCACTGTAACACCTCGAGGCAGGCTCCGCGCCCCTCGAGCCCTCGCGGCACCACCTCGAGGCCGGCACCGTGCCCCTCGAGCCCTGACAAGCTCTCTCATGCTATTGGAGGACAGGTACCCCCAAGACCCGGAGGGACCCCGCTGTGTCCTGTACGTTCCGGGATGGGCGCTGTACGACTTCCACGACGCCACGTCTCCACGTCCGCGCCCGGGATGGAGGCCACGCTCCAAGGACGCCTCAACAGCAGCACCCACGTCGGCTCCAGTGGCCCCGACAAGACAGAATTCCTACCCTTCGCCATATCGAACGCTGTTCATGACACCCTTATGTAACCCCGGCCTCCCCTTGCTCTATAAAAGGGGACACCGGGGCCCCCGTTTAAGGGGACGCAACTCCGAGAGACAACGCACCGGTCCACCCACGCATTCGAGTCCGGACTCCGGTCCACGCTCACTGAGCTTGTATTCGCCCCTGTACAAGCACTTAGGTGCAAGTAATACAAGAACCTCCTCCCCCCGCTGGACGTAGGGTTTTCTTTGCCCGAACCAGGATAAATTCTTGTGTCATCTTGCATCACCATCCAGGAAGAGAGCACGCGATCATATTACTCGTTGGTGTCATACCCCCGGGTACGAAACACCGACACCAGCCGGCGCTTGTCTACCAGCGCCGTGCACGGATGGCGCCGTCGCCGCCACCGGTGACTCCTTCGTCGGGGCCGTCGCCCTCCCCCATAGCCTCCTCTCCGCCAGCGACACCGACACCACCGCCTCGGCCACCGGCTGCCCGTGTCACGACGTCGGTGTACCACCCGCCGCTCCTTCACCGACACCCGCGGCATGTTCTCCCTATGGTGACGCGGCACGCGGCTGGTACCCTGCAGCCCCGGGCCCTTGCGGCGGTGCCCGGGGACTCGCAGGTCTCTCCAGTACCTTCTTTCGTCCGTGAGGCCTTGTTGGATCCTCACTGGCGCCGTGCGATGGAGGAGTACGCGGCGCTCCTCGCCAACCAGACATGGGAGCTGGTGCCCCGTCCCTCGGGTGCCAACGTTGTCACCAGCAAGTGGATCTGGACACACAACCGTCGGGCTGATGGCACTTTGGAGCGGTACAAGGCTCGCTGGGTTCTTCGGGGTTTCACTCAGCGTCCTGGAGTTGACTATGATGAGACGTTCAGCCCAGTGGTGAAGCCGGCCACCATCCGCACAATGCTCTCTCTGGCTCTCACTCGCTCCTGGCCTGTGCATCAGTTGGATGTGAAGAATGTCTTTCTGCATGGTCTTCTCACAGAGACAGTGTACTGCAGTCAGCCGGCTGGGTTTGTTGACTCCTCTCGTCCTGACATGGTGTGCCGGCTCAACAGGTCTCTCTATGGCCTCAAGCAGGCTCCTCGGGCGTGGAATCATCGGTTTGCCACTTTTCTCCGGACACTAGGTTTTGTGGAGGCCAAGTCAGACACCTCTCTGTATATCTATCACCGTGGAGCTGAGACTGCGTATCTGCTGCTCTATGTGGATGACATTGTCCTCACGGCCTCCAGTGAGTCACTCCTTCGCCGGATTATCAGCTCTCTTCAGCAGGAGTTTGCTATGAAGGATCTGGGTGTGCTCCACCACTTCCTTGGGGTTATAGTTGAGCCTCATCCTGCCGGGGTCCTTCACCAGAGGCAGTACACTCGGGATATCTTGGAGCGCGCTGGGATGACTGATTGCAACCCCTGTGCCACTCCGGTTAACACACAGGGCAAGCTGTCTGAGTCTGAGGGCCCTCCAGTGGCCGATCCTACTGCATACCGGAGTCTTGCTGGTAAGCTTCAGTACCTCACCTTCACCAGGCCGGACATCACCTATGCTGTTCAGCAGATCTGTCTCCACATGCATGATCCCCGGGAGCCACACCTTACCGCTCTTAAGCGTCTCGTCCGCTACCTCCGCGGGACTGCTGACTACGGCCTCCTTCACCGGCGGTCGTCCTCTACCGAGATGATTGTGTACACCGATGCTGACTGGGCTGGCTGTCCGGACACTCGCCGCTCCACCTCCGGCTACGCTGTCTTCTTGGGCAGCAACCTGGTGTCCTGGTCGTCCAAGCGCCAGCACGTGGCCTCCCGCTCCAGCGCCGAGGCAGAGTACCGCGCCGTCGCCAACGGCGTGGCTGAGGCTTCCTGGCTCCGGCAGCTTCTTGCCGAGCTCCAGAGTCCCTTCGCCGGACCACGCTGGTCTACTGCGACAACGTCAGCGCCGTGTACCTCTCCACCAACTCTGTTCAGCACCGGCGGACCAAGCATGTGGAGATCGACCTACACTTTGTCTGTGACCGAGTTGCCATCGGTGAGGTGCGCGTCCTTCATGTTCCGACCACCTCCCAGTTCGCCGACATCTTCACCAAGGGCCTCCCGTCCTCGAGCTTCGCCGAGTTTCGCTCCAGCCTCAACATCACCAGTGGCTAGTTGCGTCTGTGGGGGGACTCATGTGTGTTGTTTGTTTTCATGTCCAGTCTGTAACTCCGCTGCGCCTGTAGTTAAGACTGCGGGGGAGTGTTGGAGTATGAGTATATGGCCCATGAGGCCCATGTATGGAACCTATATTGCTACCCTTGTTAGGGTTATGTGAAATCGATAGAGTAATTCAACAGAGACCATACACGATGGCAAACATGAAGGCATGGAACAAACTCTTCCCTGCTTCCAGCACGATTTCCACGCCCTGCGCCATCACTTGCCAAGGGTTTGTGCGGGGCGGCCTCACTTGCCAGTGCAATAAGACGAGCACCTGCATCCTGCTGGACTCCTGCTACCTTTTCCCGTGCCATTTGCGGTCTGGTCGGACATCGTGATGGACTTCATGGAGGGGCTGCCGATGGTGTTGTCTCTCACTCGCTAGCGCCCGCCGCCAGAGACAAGGAAGATGATCGGAATTGGTGAACACACACGCAAATACAGTGGAGACACAATGGCGTTTGGTGCTGTGACTCACAGTTTTTCTGTAATCTATTGATCAACTTAAATACAGACTCAATTGCACAGCATGCACGGCCTCGTATCTGCTTGTGCCATCCCACGAATGAGTTTGTGTGGTGCAAAGTTACTGCTACAAACTGGGAAGAAGCTAAGTCTGCATGAAATCTCCATGCACTGGGCTACTACAGAAGCGCTCGTAGGCTCTCGTATTCACCGAATCAAACACTAAGAATATAACATCTAAGAATAGGAGCCGGCAGTGAAAAGTGGAGTTGCTCACAGGTGGAAGCTCGCCATCAACTCTCTGGCTGGCCGTGACGGCGGTGGTCAGGTGAGGATCGATCGCAACCTAGACCTGTACGTGTTACCATGTTAGAAATGCAACTTAGATCTATTGCCTTGCCCAAAGGGATGGATATGAAGTTGTACAAAGTGCAGGTAGCACCTACACTAGTGACTAAATACATACAGAATATGAATATATACATCCAACAGGAGGGAGGGTGATTTCTTGAAGGACTTGTCTTCGAAGATGATAAAAAAACAGCCACCAGGGGGAATGGTCATTTCTACTAAAATCTGGATATTGGATTTGCACTGAGTATAATCATAAGCTTCTATCAACAGAATGTGCATGGCTGGTCTTCTTCACCGTGTATCAGACACTTAAGTTTTGGCCATCGGGCCTTTTATTGCCATGCTCACAGAGGTGTATGATTTGGCCTTTAACTGAAAGTGGACAGCCGAGTTGTATTGCCTTGAGCACACAACCATGTCCTAAACAACAATATATATTAGTCATTTATATACTCCCTCCGTCCCCAAAAAAATGTTATTCTCATTTTTTAAGGAGTCAATGAATCCTCATGTTATACAAAAAGGTACTAATAGTTATGATGCTTCAGAAATATCAATAGATGTATCATGCAATATTTTCATAATAAATCTATTTGGAGATATAAATGTTGATAATATTTTCTATAAACCTGGTCAAACTTAAGAAAGTTTGACTTTCTATAAATCTATTCAAACTTAAGAAAGCTTGACTTAGTCCAAATCTAGAATGACATTCTTTTTGGGACGGAGGTAGTATGTGGGATAGTTATGTAAGACAATTTGCTCTAATTATCCATAGCATAGTGCCATAGCCAGATTGATGGTAGAAATTGGCTATCATTCTGTAGCTTCATGACTTCCAAGCCTACAATTTTTCTCGCTATAGAGCTGAACTGGGAGTGTTGTTGATGTTTCTCTCTATGGCATCTTGCTAGTCAAGATAAATAAATTCTAATTTATATCTTTCCCCCACCGGCTGAGTTTTTTTGTCTTCTTTAGTTCTATCTGAATAGTTTGAACTAACCATAGATTTGACCTTAAAATTTGAATCTTGAGATGGAATGCAGATCTTTCATGCATAAACTAATTCTGTACTTCAGTTTGGGCATTATATAGGAACCCTTCTTAAGTGTTAACTTATCAGTCGAGTAATGGGGCACTAGGGTACTAGTTCATTGTTATGTTTGCTAGGCCATTATAATCCTGTATGATAGCTGCTTAATGAAAATAGTTCCTTTATTTTGTGGATTGATCATTACACTACACCATTCAGGAAAGCGCAAACCTTCGCCCGAGTTTTATCTTCAAGCTGCGGATCAACTCAATGTTGATCCAGCAAGCTGCATTTTTATTGATGATAGGTTAGTTTTTGTTGATGTAGCTCTAATATTGTTTACCAGTGATGTGGATTCCCTAACATGTTTGTATTTTTACCACTGCAGGATGACAAACATTGAAGCAGCTCTTAGTGTAGGAATGGTTGGGTTGCAGTTTAAAAGTGCTGAGGGATTACAGAAGGACTTGTGTGCTATGGGAGTTGACTTATCTCCTCTTGTTTGCCAAGGTGAAGCACAAGTACAATAAGGTTGTGTTGCACCCTATCCTGTCTTCTTCTCAACCAAACCACAATACAAATGTACATAGTATATAATGGTCTTTCTTTGTGAGGTATGCCAATAAATTATTGTACTTTGATCTGAATCGTCTATCAAATATAACCGATATGTTACTGCTCATATTCTCTGCCTATGAGCTTTTTGTTGCCAGTTAGTAGAGGCAAAAAGATTATTAGACAATATGCTGTCAAATCCCAGCCAATAAAGCACTGTAACTTTAATTCAGGTTAATGTTCATCAAGTTTGAGGAGTGTTTATTACAAATTATAATTACCTATCTATTTTTGCGTGGAACTTAAAAAAAATCAACCTTGCCTTGGAAAGAAACGTCAAAGCAATTTTAAAATTTAAACTCAAAGGGTGTGTATGATTTAGAAATCAGAGCTGCTAGGCTGATAAAACAAACACATTTACTTGATTCTACTGATTTAGATTTCATCCTTATACTAGCTATTTATACCTAGGTAGTGTACCCATGTGTTATTACGCGAAAACTAAACTTTTATAGTAAAAACACAGGATCACAAGATAACAATACTGTGAAATTAAATATCAGGATGTTAAAGTGACATTTAATCCAAAAAGCAAAGTTTCTGAAATTAACATAGTCATGGAGAGCGCTGCGTCGCAGGCTTACAAACTCTACTATACTTTCCGTGATGCGGCTAAGATAATGCTTTATATTGGCATGAAGAAATTTTTGATGTTCATTTTTTCGTGCGCCAACAAATGTATGAATAAGTTTGGCCACATCTCCATATCATGGACACATGTTCGAGGATACATGGAAATATTTATACGTGTCATATTGGTAATATTGTGTCTTGAAAAATCGCGGAAAACTTTAAAAAAATGTATACACTTATATAATATGTTGTGCAATTAAAAAATCTAATCGTCCAATAGTTCGATCGGAAGAATGTGTTTTGTGCGGACACCGCTGCAGCTGATAACAAACAAAGATAATCTAGAAGATTTTTATAAAGCTAAGATGTTGTTGACTGCCTTGAAAAATATGTATCCCATTCTTTTTTTGTCCATTCTTTTGATTGTTAAAAAGAATAAAATATCTACAACACTCATTCCTTTTTTCTTTTCTCCATTTTCCCTCATTTATTTATGCTCTCTGCTCTCTGTGCACCTTATCTCTTCTCCCCTAGCGCCTGCTACTCTTCTAGTCTTCTTCCTCCTCAACTGCTGTTCAACGCCACATGACCGGGCACAGCTGGGAGCTCCCCAGATCTCCCGACCCGGTGACCCGGTGTCCCTCTACTCCTCATTGAGCAGCGACCTGGCGACCCACCGCCTCTGCTCGTTTCTGCGCGCGTGGGGCGATCTTTGTCCCTCCGCTCCGGGAGAAAATTGCATATTTTGCATATTTAAGACTCCAATCGATGCGTTTTATAGTTTTGCCATTTATAACATCGACTTTGTAACATTGGACACTTGATTTTGTTGCCGTTACCTATATTTTATCTATTTTTATTCTAAATACATGTATTTGAGATCTCAACTGACCCTTCGCCTTTTGCCCCTGTAGACTCACGTACATGAAGTGATGTAGCCTCACGTACATGGACTGAATCACGTCGCAATCGTCTGCCTTCGTCCCGATCCAGAAGCGACTCGATCCTCACCTACATAGAACGGAAGCCCCGATCCAGAAGCGACCCAGTCCTCACGTACATGAAAAGAATGGCGCCGGTGGCCATGGAGGGCAAAGCGGACGATGATCCCGCCCTGCCCGAACTTCACCCTGGCCACCACCGGCCTTGCGCCCTCACCACGCCCGGCACGGCTGCCTGTGCCTTATACTATCTGCACTAGCAACCGTCACAGCATCTGCTACCCATATTTACACGATAAAAACGTCGCACCGGCTACTCTAAGGCCCCGTTTGGCAGGGCTTCTTCACCGGCTTCAGGAGCCGTTTGAAGCTATTTTCAGCCAAACGGGATAAAAACAAGTAGCTCCACTGATGAAGCCCCAAAAAACTCTCATAGAGGTTTAAAATGGGAAGAAGAAAAAAAAAAATAGCTTCATCCGGCTCCATCAAAAGACCAACGAGATATGACCCTTTACTTGAGACGTATTTACGCAGAATGCCATCAACAAAATTCCCGTCACTTTTTTCATCGCCCCTGCGGCTCGTGCAGCGTGACTTTTCTTTCCCCCATCTTGCTCGATCGGGCCTAGAGCATCATGATTACAGGTTGTATTAATATATCATGGTTTTGTACTACATCATCACTTCACGGACCTAATTATTTGAACGGACGAGTACTATGCAAAAATCAATGCAAATAATCGCTGTGAATTGTTATGTTATTTTTTATTTTTTGTATTCAAGTATTTTGTTTAATTTTATTTATAATTCATAAAATTATAAATTGTAAATTTTGTATTCAAATTTATCTGATTGTAAAAACATCGAAACGTACACATGTAACATAGGGGTATCTTAGACAATTGTCATGCATGACACGCAGGAGAAGCCGTTTTACCAAACAGGGTAGTCAAACGGCTTCAGCTTCACCGATAGAGCCATTCGTGGAGCTGGAGCTAAAAAAATAGCTTCACTGCTGAAGTGAAGCCCTGCCAAACGGGGCCTAAATATATATCCAAACTGGCAGCCTGTGCGAGGACGTCCGCTACGCTGCGCTTTGTGGGGCCAAGGAGGGAGAGTGTGAGAGAGAAGAGAGAGGGAGGTGCGGGTCCCACTTTTTCTCCTAACGAAAAAATGTTATATCTCATAAACTGAAAACTCAAATTAAATTCTGATTGCACCATTAAATTTATTGTAATTAATTCTTCAAAACTAGATCTCTCGTGGATATATTTAGATAAAGTAACAAGTGAGCCCACAGTAGATAGATGATGATATAGAGGATGAATGGATGCGGGAGAAATGAGTATAGAGAAGAGAATCTTGATGACCAGGACGTATATAGGATGAAAATAGAGGGACGTGAGCGCGGATAGTCAAGACCGACAAAACTGTCAAACACAACGACTGTAGCTCTAAATATGCAATTTTCTCTTTACGTGACCACGCGTTAGTTGTGTGCGGAGCTCTTTGCGCCGGTCACATCTGCCGACTACCCCGGCTGTTCTGCGCCCCAGATCTCGTGTGAAGGATCCACACACCGCCATCCGACGGGTCCACGAGCAGGAGCTCCTCTGGGTCCATGCGCGTGCGAGCCTCGGCCGGTCCGTGCTCATGAGCTCCGTTCGACCGTTCCTCTCTGCGTCGGCCAGGGGCAAACCTACCCATGAGCGTGTGTGGGGTCCAAGGGAATACAATGAAGCAGGATGAAGCTATAATTTTGGGTTTGAAGTTGGTTGCACCGCGGCACGCAATGCCCTGATCGTGCTTCTCGTCGACCCCTTCCTCGCGTGCACGCTCTATCGGCACCGGGGGACGGGGGTGTCCATGTCCCACGACAAGGTCGTATGCAGCTTCCACTCGATGTCGAAGAGGGTAACTCTCCCCTACCCATATATGCAGCTTCTAGCTTGCAAACCGAAATTAAAGATTAGTGTTGTTTATCTCAGTTATATTATTTAATTTACTAGATAAATGTCCGTGCGTTGCAACGGGAACACGTAACACTATGATAACATATGTAGGAGTGTGTTATACAGTTACCTAAAATAGATATTACAGTCGTGATGTTCCAATCAATATTACATCAGTCTCCAAGAAAAATTATAACTCTAGATTTGAAGGTGAAACTAAAAGATCAACTTCAGTTGTCCATAACTCTAGATTTGAAGGTGAAACTAAAAGATCAACTTCAGTTGTCCATAATGTAAGAACCTATCTCATCTCCTCGTGCCCACGATACGTGAAAGATAAGCGTGCAGTTCTTTAGAAATTCACTACTACAGAATAGGGTCATAGGCCGATCTAACAATTGAGCTATAGTCTCGGCAACAAATTGCGTCCGGGACTAAAGACTTTTAGTCCCGGTGGGTAAAACCAACCGGGACTAAAGGTTCACTTTGAACCTTTAGTCCCAGTTGGTATTACCAACCCGGAGTAAAGGTCCCCCAACCTTTAGTCGCGGTTGGTAATACCAACCGGGGCTAAAGGGTGAACCTTTAGCCCCGGTTGGTGTTACCAACCGGGACTAAAGGTCCTTTTAGCCCCGGTTGGTGTTACCAACCGGGGCTAAAGGTCCTTCCCGAGTGGATTCAAAAGGAAAACATCCAAAACTACATCACGTGGGTTGTGTAGCTCAGTTGGTAAGCGTGTCTGAGGCGAGAGGTGTTGAGTTCGAAGCTCACAAACACAAATTTATTTTTTCTCGTGGAAGCCTTTAGCCCCGGTTCGGAGCAACCGGGGTTAAAGGTGGGAGCCTTTAGTCCCGGATTGGTAGTCCCGGTTGGGAAACCGGGGCTAAAGCCCCTTCCCAACTGGGGCTAAAGGCCTATTTCTGTAGTAGTGATTAAAGTATATCTTGAATTTTCTTCGTATCTCAATAGTTGGATCATGAAGTCATTTTGTATTCTTTGGCCATCGTGTACATAGTCAAATGTAAATCCAGAAACTATAATCAATAGTATTGTATAAATAAATTACAATAAACCATAATCTATATATATGATCAGACAACCATATTGATACATGTGAGTTGCCCATTATTCTAGACCGCCATAACATGGAAACCAGACAAACTTTTGTAATAGAAATGAATGGTTAAATATTCATTGTATTATAATAATCATAATATAGTTATTATATCGTTGTGCGGGGTGGTTCAAAGGAACGCATCTCTATCAACCGGAATACCTTCTAGGTAGGGTGCCCATACATTACTACTGAACAACAAAACTTTTATATCAAAATGTACGAATCGCACAATAAGATAATAATATTGTAAAATTAAATATCAATATTAAAATAATAATTAATCCAAAAATCAAAGTTTATGAAATCAACATAATCACATAGAACGACGGGAAAAAATAAATTCTATGAAACAAGACCATAATTTTATATTTCCATATATTTCTAAGTTTGAGAGTGACAAGCAAGAAGAAAGTGATGTGTAAGGGAGTAGCTAGACGAAAAGTACGGTACACCAACTTAATTGCTCAAGATCTCAAAGTGCAAAGCATGTCTAAGACTGGCACGGTGATTTGATTTGTATAGTTTCTATTATCACTGGATAAATCAAATCAGAATGTGTCATCCACTGAGGAGCTCATGGACATCAGATTCGTGCTTCATCCTTCCAAAACAGGGTTACAAAAAAGCATTTAAAAATATTACATTTAAATGATGCCACGGCCATGTGAGGGGATCATGTGCCTATGAGGTGCGGCTTCATTGCAGCAGCTGTCAATCTGCATGTTGTAGGAACTCCCAGACAGCATGTCTGAAACCTCAGGGTCCTTGGCAGAATTTTTTTTTGGGTGGGGGAGGGAGGGGGGCCGTTGGTCTTGAATTTGGAGCAATCGCCTTGCTCAGTGGATGGCCACTGGTCAAGTGGTCATTGCTCAGGTTATGTCATATTCTCATTTGCCCATACCCAGCTTCGTTTCCAATAACAACCTGGATGAAAGTGGATTCAGAAGGTCAGATAGTGGCAGCCCATGTGAAGTGTAAATTGGGGAAATCAAAATAATGATGATACCAGGGTACTCTAGGTAAATAAAATAAGCTTTTCTGTCAGTGTCACAATTGCAAAATGCAAATTACTCAATTTACTTTGCTTCCCATTTGCTCTCTTATATACATGTGGATTAAAATCATCTATCTTCCCTTCACAAGTGGAATATCATATTACGGGTTTCTATGGATCTAGTTCTTCTATGGCTATATTTTCACAAGTGAAATATCACGTTAGGCCTTGTTTAGTTTCGCCAACTTTCCCCAAATATTTCTAGATTCTCCGTCACATCAATCTTTAGTTGTATGCATGGAGCATTAAATGTAGGTAAAAATAATAATTGATTGTACTTTTAGTATCTACATGTCGAGACGAATCTTTTGAGTCTTGTTGGTTCATATTTGGATAAAGTTTGTCAAATAACAACGAAAGTGCTACAGTGCAGAATCCAAATATTTCTCGGAACTAAACAAGCCCTTACTGATGTTCTAGTACTGCATAGAGCAGTGATGGAGCACTACAAAAATTGAGAGGCCTGATTCAATCATAAAAGTAGGCAGCCAAAAAAACTAAATTTACAGGATGAAAAGCACAAAGGTGAAAAAGGAGTGTATTGCACTATATATGTGGAAATGACAAGATATGATCTTCTGTTGCGCCTGGATCGATAATTAACTAATGAAATGACTTCGGTCCATATCAAATCAAGGTCAAAGGAAAAATAACTTTTCCCATTCAAAAAGAGAGGGAAAATAGATTTAAAATGAAAAAAATCACAAGCAGTGTAAATAATACCATTTGAACTTCTCTTGCGTGTGTGCTATACAAAGTTGGTTAGGCCAATGATATTCTCATTAAAGTTTAGATAGTTTTCAAAATATTATTTATTTATTTAGCCTGTGCACCAATCAATCAATCAAGATTCTTAAAAAGAAGGGCTAATGGTTTGAAAACCATACTATAGGCCAAACAGTTTCAGAAGTAGGCCTCAATCCACACCCACACTCAACCCCATTGTATTATCCATTCCTCCAATCCAAATTCAAACCAGAAAAAGAAAAATTTAGACCAATCCAATCCAAATCATTTCCTAAAACCATGTCTGCAGACCATACCAAATCCATTTGCTCTGTTCATTGCCCTATCCATCACATTATTCAGTCCCCCAAAACAAATTAACTATTGTATTATATGAAGAAAGGATTCAATTTGGATCACAATGTTATTTTCTTAGAGCAGTGACAGTATCTCTAAATTCCTCTGAAAGAAACAAAAAGTAGAAGTTGACAAGGAATATGTACTTAAATCGAATTAGGAGCCCTAACTTACCGCGATCCATTCCAAGTCTTTAAACATCTTGTACTAATATAATAAAGAACTAATAAAATCCATTGGATGCATCGTCCATTTCATAAAAAAGTACTCTAGAGAAAAGCCTTACTACATAGATGTATCTGATACATTGAACAAATCCATTGGATGCATCGTCCATTTAATAAAAAAGTACTCTAGAGAAAAGCCTTACTACATAGATGTATCTGAAACATTGAACGAGGTCAGGGCCTATTTGGTTCCATAGGACTAAAGTTTAGTCATCCCATTTTAGTTGACGATGCTCAACGCGATGTCGCCGCCGCTCGGTCCGCAGCGGAGGCGGCGAAGAAGGAGGCCGAAGACGCCGAGAGCGGTGTCGCCACCGCCCGAGCTGCCGAGGGGGCGGCGCGGGCAGGAGGTGATCCGAAAGGATCATGGCCTCGCCGAGGCAGGCAAGCTGGGCGAGGAGCTTAGGTCGAGAAGCTTCCTCATGCTGGCCGAGAAGCGCAGGCTCGAGCAGCGGCGCTGAGGGCCTTACCAGCGGACCCTGCCGCACATGGGGCAACATTGCGGATGGTTGAGGCTTACACTTTGTCCTTGTTTGCGCCTCGAAGTTTTTTGTTATGCCGCAGTCTCACTCTTCCTCGTTCGTGCGCAAGGGTCGAGAAGACGTCGAGGAGCTACGCGGGACGAAACCAGGCTCTCTGGACCAACCTCCAAGATGAGACGATGGGTGGCGGAGCGGGCTCGCACTTGCCTCGACCGGCTCGGCTTCCATGTGGGGTGTTCCTCCGGTGGCGTGCGGCAGAAGGTAAGGTGGCCCGAGGCGACGCTTGGTCGACGCCTTGTGCTTCCTCGACTGTAGCGGCGCGGGACCGTGTCCGGCAAGCTCTCCACCATGGCGTCAAGCAGACGCTCGCGTCGTCCGCTCCGGCTTCCGCTCCCGGTCCACGTTGTGCCCAATGGCTTCATCGAGATCGAGGGGAAGGACGAGGAGTGGAAACAACCGCCGTGTCGACAAAAATCTGGAGAAGATGGAGAGGCCGGGGACGTCACTCGCGAAGATCTTCGAGGAGGACGTGCTGCCTCCACGACGCCAACGAGCGGTCGTGTCGAGGACCCTCGTCCCTCTAGCTCGGGCTCGGGCTGCGCCTGCCGTGGAAGACCTCGTCGGGAGGAGTATCATACCGACGAGATTAGGCCTGCGTGCCAAATTTGGGCGTCGAGGCCCCTGTTAAGAATTTTATGACATGAATGAGGGTCCGTCGAGACCCGTATGTATATATGACTTGTTGTTTAAAGGAGATGTTTTCTTTTCAAATGCGTTTGACCACTTCTCTTTGTCGCACAAGCTCGAGTTTTGGTAGCTTAGTCTGTGTTCCTTCGATACGTCGCGAGCCCCTCGAGGGGAGGCGTAGGTAGGGTACCGTAGCCCGGGCGGGTAGGTGGCCGTCTACGTCGACGCCTCCGGGACCCTTGGAGGCTCGAGGTATTTTAGGATTTAGACGTCGCTAGTCACTCGAGGCACGAGTCGAGATGAGGGTCGAATTTTTGAAAAGAAAACGCGTTTTTTCCGGAGTCTGGGGGGGGTCCCCCGTCAGCCCCCGAGGGAGGCTCGACCTGAGCATGGCAGGGTCGAGGGCTACCTTAAGTTGCTAAGAAAAGAAGATAATGCACGAGTTTGTTCATTCATTTTGGGCGTGTTTGTACAAAAAACAACAAAATGAATGAGGCCTCGAGGCGGCTTAAGGGTAGAAGCGACGTAGCTGAAATATATTCCACGCGTTTGCCAGGATCTCCCTGGTCGTTCGTTAGAGCTTGTATGTTCCTGGCTTGAGCACCTCAGCTACGTGGGTATGGGCCCCTCCCATGGAGGGGTGAGCTTACTGGCTGCCTCGATTGTCTTGCAGTCGTCGAAGCACGAGTCCCCAATCCCAGGTCCCTCTTGCGCACGTGCTTGTCGTCGGGTAGCGTCGAAGTGTTTGCTGAGCGCGCGAGTTGATGAGCGCCACGTCTCGGCCTCCTCGAGCTGGTTCTTGGCGTTGGCGAGCTTCTCGTCGTTGGTTTGCTCGTTGTAGGCTCGAAGTCGAGTGAGTCGTACTCGAGTCCGTAGGCAAGACGGCCTCGCGCCGTAGGTTAGGAAAAAACGGAGTGAACCCGATGGCTCGACCGGTTAGTCCTGAGGCCCCACAGCACCGAGGGGAGCTCTGCGGCCCACCCCTTCCGAAATTTTTGAGGGTCTTGAACAGCCTCGGCTTCAGCCCATGAAGTATTTCATGCTGTTGGCGCGCTCACCTGCCCGTTGCATAGGGTATGCGACCGAGGCCCAGTCACGCGAATGTTGTTGTCGTCGCAGAAGTTGTTGTGAACTTTTGCCCGTGAATTGGGTGCCATTGTCGGTGATGATGGACGTTAGGCACCCCAAACCGGTACATGATGTTTGCGATGAACTCGACGGCTTTCTCGGAGGTGGGTCGCCTATGGGCTGGCCTCGATCCATTGGTGAATTGTGCGATGGCCACGAGCACATGCGTGTACCTTCCGGTTGTCATCTTGAGGGGACCACAGAGGTCGAGCCCCAGACGGCAAACGGCCAAGTAATGGGATCATCTGCAGGGCGTGCGTAGGCTGGTGCGTTTTGCTTGGCGTAAAAATGACACCCTTGGCAAGCTTGGACCAGGCGCTTGGCGGGTCTTCCGATGGCGGTTGGCCAGTAGAAGCCCTGGCGGAAAGCGTTCACCCACCAAGGTCCTTGGCGCTGCACTTGATGATGGCCGCAAGCCCCGAGTGCATGTCGTCGAGGAGCCTGACGTCCTTCCTCGAGGGGGACGCAGCGCTGAAGGATTCCCGATGGGCTTCGACGTACAGCTCTCGTTCATCCCGTAGATGACGTAGGTCTTGCCCTTCGAGCGGTGCGTCGGGCCTCGTCTTGTCTTGTGGTAGCACGCCTTGCGTCAAGTAGTCGAGGAAGGGCGTCCGCCAGTCGAGGGGTCGTGATGACGAAGAGGCAGGTGCGTCGATCTGCATCGCCTCAGCGGATGTCGAGGGGTCGTTCTCGAGGGTGGCGTTGAAGGTCGAGCCCCGTGTCTGGTTGTGTGAGGGTGGCGTCGAGGAGCCAGCCCCCCAGCCGATTTTGACGGATGGCTCGAAGATATTCCTCGAGAACACATCTGGGGACAGTGCACGCGTTGATGCTAACTTAGCCAGCTCTCCGCGGGCCTCGTTGTACTTTCGAGCTATGTGGTTGAGCTCCGAGGCCGTAGAACTTATCTTCTAGCTTGCGCACCTCCCCGCAGTATGCCTCATCTTGGGATCGATGCAGCTTGAAGCCTTCATACCTGGTTGATGACGAGCTGCGAGTCTCCTCGGACGTCGAGGCGTCGAACCCCGAGCTCAGAGGCGATGCGCAGCCCATTGACGAGGGCCTCGTACTCGGCGACGTTGTTGGAGGCGGGAAGTGCAAGCGTAGCAGGTAGCGCATGTGGACTCCAAGGGGTGAGACGAAGAGCAGGCCTGCGCCTGCCCCGTCTTCATGAGGGATCCGTCGAAGTACAGGGTCCAGAGCTCGGCTTGAATCTGCGCCGGCGGGAGCTGAGTGTCGTCCATTCAGCAACGAAGTCTGCCAACGCTTGCGACTTGACGGCTTTTCGCGGGCGTAGGTGATGGCCTCCCCCATTAGACTCCGCGGACCACTTGGCGATGCGCCCGTGGCCTCCCGATTGTTGATGATCTCACCGAGGGGGAAGGACGACACCACCGTTACGGATATGAGCGAGGAAGTAGTGCTGGAGCTTGCGCCTCGTGATGATGATGCCGTAGAGCAGCTTCTGGATGTGCGGTACCGGACCTTGGCCTCGGAGAGCACCTCACTGGTGAAGTACACCGGTCGTTGGACCGGCAACGCATGACCCTCCTCGTGCCTCTCGACGACTATGACCGCGCTGACCACCTGAGTGGTTGCGGCCACATAGAGAGGAGGGGCTCGGGGGATCGTCACCCTTGGCTGGTCGCGGAGGCACGAGAATTGGCGCGGAAGTCAGCAACCCCTTCAACTTGGTTAAGGCCTCCTCGGCTTCGACTGTCCACGCAAAGTGCTCCGTCTTCTTCAGCAGGCGGGTAGAGGGGGTAGTGCTTTTTCCCCTAGCCTCGAGATGAATCTGCTGAGAGCGGCTAGGCAAACCTGTCACTTTCTGTACACCCTTGAGGTCTCGAATTGGCCCCATCCTCGTGACTGCTGAGATCTTCTCGGGGTTGGCCTCGATCCCCCGTTGTGAGAGACAATGTAGCCTAGTAGCATGCCCCGAGGCACACCAAAGACACATTTCTCGGGGTTGAGCTTCACATTCTTGGCCCGGAGGCATTGAACGTGGCCTCGAGATCGCTGATGAGGTTCCCGACTTCTTGGTTTTAACCACGATGTCATCGACGTAGGCCTCGACGGTTTTGCCTATGTTGTTCGCCAAAGATATGCGCATGCAACGGTTTACTCTAGAGAAAAGCTTACTACATAGATGTATCTGAAACATTGAACGAGGTCAGGGCCTATTTGGTTCCATAGGACTAAGTTTAGTCATCCCATTTTAGCCCTAAAGTACCAAACAGAGTGACTAAAAGGGTGAGTAAAGGGTTTAGTACTTTATTAGTCCCTTGGAGGGTGACTAAAAGTGTGAGTGACTAAACATTAGTACACGGACTGAAGGAACCAAACAGGCCCTTGATCTTCTTTGGATAAAAACAGTAAAGAAATTGAAAATTTTTGTAACAACACACTTCAATAACTATTATTTAGATCTCTTGTTTAGATAGCTTTGCAAAATTAGTTAAGAGAGATGTTTGATCTTATCAGCACACATAATGGGGGTGAATGACATTGCAAAATACATTATTGAAGTGTATAAATGTTTAGAATAATTACCTTTCTTAGGTCATGCTGCTCATGAACATGGAAATATTTCTCTGTTGTATCCTAAATCAAAAGTCACACGCTAAGGTATATAAATGTTTTTGTCTTCCTCTGATGTTCACTGCTATATGTCTAATGCTCTCTTGCAATTCTCCATGTGTACCCCACCATGTAGTGCTGCTTGCTGGCTTGCCGCATGAGGTTCCATCTTAAACTTATAATTCTTTCAGCTCTCTAATCCTTTACAAAATCAACATCGCCTTTGAGTCCACTTTTAAAGTTCACAGTCCTCAGCCAAACAGTAAGGATTTGACGTTTAACAACTATCTGTAGTGCGAACAAATTTTGAGTATGAGACTAAAATGTAAATAATAAATCTCCATCATTTTACCATAGTTATGTGATGTGGGGGCCGACGGCACATGGAGATTTTGCGTTGATTACCGTGCGCTCAACGCAATCACCGTGAAGGATGCCTGTTAGCAAGGCGTTATATGGGCCTGGGCGCCCACTATTGGGCTGTCTTTAGGTTTATAGTAGTTGATTGTGTATTAGGCAAGGATCTTCCTGATTGGGTGTTTTCTATAAACCTCTCATTGATCCTTGCCTATATATTTGTACACCCATCATATCCTATGAATCAATCTACTATTGCCTTGTGCCATATTGTCTTACATGGTATCAGCCGCCTGGGACCTCTCCCTTCCGCTGCCCTAGCCCGCGCGACCCCTCCCTGCGCGCCGGCTTCCCTTGCTGTGCTGCGCCGCCATGTCTGGCAACACCCCTTCCCCTTCCCCCAAGGCTGATGGCTCCTCCACCGGTGCTGTCTTCTCCGAGATCCAAGACAACGCCATATCTCAGCGTCTCGCCACGGAGAAAGCCAACGCCGCTGCTGCTGAGGCCCAGCGCCTTGCCGCTGAGCGCGACGCTGCCTTGGCCCGCGCCCTCCAGGCTGACGAGGAGGCCACGGCTGCCATCAAGGAGCGTGACGCCGCCAATCGACGTGCCAGCGATGCCCTTGCACGTGCTGCCAAGGAACGAGCAGCTGCTGTTGCATCCGCTGTCTCGGGGGACGCTGGAGCTCCCGCTGATCTCCAATCCGCCAAGCTCCTCCATGAGGCCATGGCGCTTCTGCAGCTGCATGCCCAAGCCGTCGTCGTCAACAACATCCGGTCCCTCGTCACCATCGTCCTCGACGTGGATTCTGGCAACATCAACCGCTGGCGTGATCAGTTCCTGCTGACCCTCGGCAAATTCTCCCTTCAGGACCACGTCTGCAAAGCCCCTCCGATCCCTGTCTCCCCGGATTGGGCACGGATGGATTGTGTCGTCAAGTCCTGGATCATCGGCACGCTCACCGACGACCTCGCCGAAGTCATCTCCGCCCAGGGCTCCACTGCTCGACACGCCTGGCTCGTCGTCGGATCGCAGTTCCTCGACAACCGGGAGGCGCGCTCCATACACCTTGAGACGCGGTTTCGCAACTTCGTCCAAGGCGATCTCTCCATCATTGAATATTGTCGCCGCCTGAAGAAGATGGCTGATGATCTTACGACGCTTGGTGAGGTCATCACGGACCGCACCCTCGTCCTCAATGTGATCCGCGGCCTCAACGAGCGCTTCAGCCACGTCGGCGCCCTTCTTCGTCGCGCTCAGCCTTCCCCTCCTTCCTGAGGCCCGGGACGACCTCATCCCTCGAGGAACTCACGCTGGAGATCGCAAGGATGCGCCTGCCACCGCCCTCGCTGCTTCCTCCACTCTCTGGTTGCTGCCCCCCCTTCTGGTACGGGGCTCCGGGGGCGTTGGCGGCTCTAAACCGTCAACAATCGTCGCAACATACAACAAGCGCGGCGTGGCGGCAAAGGGGGCAACAACGGTGGCCAAGGTCAGCGACCTCCTGCTGGACAGCAGCAGCCTACAACTGCCTCCGGCGCCTACAACCCGTGGATGAGATCCATCCAGATGTGGCAGGGTGGGCCACGTCCCCCATTGGCGCCCATCCCGCTACATCCGCAACAGCAGGCTCTCCTTGCCCAGCAGCAGCAGGCGCTTCAGCAGCAGTCGCTGCTATTCCTACTTGGCCGATGGTACTGGTCATGGGTGCCTCCTGGCAGCTACACCCCATCGCCGTTCTCCCTTCGTGGGACCCATCGTCCCGTCGCCTCCACCTTCAGCACGACGACGCTGACTTCACCCCCGTCCATGATGGGTCCTTCGACTCAGGTCTACCTCTCACATGCCCTCTCAGTCCACTGCTCTCTCACATGATCTTTTCCCGCGGTATCCAACTCCTTCTATTATTGTCGGCAATGGTTCAGTAATTCCTGTCACTGCCACTGGCTCCACAGAGTTATCACCTTCTTTACGTCTTAATAATGTTCTTGTGTCACCACAACTTATTAAGAATCTCATCTCTGTTCGCCGATTTACAATTGACAATAATTGTTCTGTTGAGTTTGACCCTGCTGGTTGTTCTGTGAAGGCTCTTCCGTCCCGGACCGAGATCGTCAGGTGCAATAGCTCCGGGCCGCTCTACCCTCTGCGTCTTCCTCCACACACTCCCTTGTTGCTCGGGCTTCTTCACCGCTATGGCATCGGCGTCTAGGCCATCCTGGTCACGAGGCGCTCTCCAAGCTTGCATCCAGTGTGTCGTGTCAGATAGATGATTGCTCAGATTTATGTCATGCATGTCAGTTAGAGCGCCATGTTCGTCTGCCCTTTCATGTGTCTACTTCTCGTGCATCTAGCAAGTTTCATCTTATTCATTGTGACTTATGGACATCTCCAGTTGTCAGTGTCTCCGGTTACAAATATTATTTGGTCATACTTGATGATTGCACTCATTATTTGTGGACTTTTCCTTTGCGTCTTAAATCTGACACTTTCAGCACGCTTGCTTACTTCATAGCCTACGTTTCCACCCAGTTTGGCACCTCCGTCAAGGCCGTTCAGTGTGATAACGGGAAAGAGTTCGACAACATCAGCACTCGCAACGTCTTCCTCACTCAAGGCATCCAGCTTCACATGTCTTGCCCCTACACTTCAGCACAAAATGGTAAAGCTGAACGCATTATTCGTTCTATCAATAATGTCGCTCGCTCTTTGCTGATTCAGGCGTCCATGCCTCCCGTTTACTGGGCTGAAGCTCTCTCCACGGCGACCTCACTCCTTAACATTTTGCCCACCAAAACCCTGCAGCACTCTACACCGCACCTTGCCTTGTTCGGCACCACCCCGATGTATGATCATTTGCGCGTTTTCAGATGCAAGTGTTACCCGAACCTAGCTGCCATAGCTCCTCAAGCTCGCACCTAGGTCTGTTCTCTGTGTCTTCCTAGGATATTCTCCTCACCATAAGGGATACCGCTACCTTGACCTCTCCACTAATAAAGTCATCATCTCTCGGCATGTCATCTTCGATGAGAATGCCTTTCCCTTTGCTGAGCATCATGGTCCTCGCGTTCCCTCTGAGTTCGAGTTTCTTGATGCTACTGACGTTGTGCCTGTTCCCATCGGACCAGCGCACAAGTTTTTGCCTGCAGGAACGTCTTACAACAGCTCCAGTGCTGCTGCTGCCCCCGCTGCTCCCAGCAGCGCCCCTGCCAGCCCCTGTGGCTGTGCCTGGGGCGCCTCCGCCGACGTCGCCAAGCAGCCCCGCTGCTCGCAGCAGCGCTCCTGCCAGCCCCACGCGCGGCTCCCAGTGACTCTAGCTCCACACGAGCTGGCCTGTACGTCCGCCGCGCTCCGAGCCACCTCGGCATCTCCTACGGCATCGCCACTTCGAGGACCCCCGCCTGGGTTCCCAGCTCTGCGTCCAAGCGGCTTTCACTCAGCAGTACACGCGCCGGCCGCCCACTGTTCCTGCAGCAGTCCGCCTCCTCCACTACCCAAGGGTGCGTGGCTGTCCCTCCGGTGACCAATCAGCATGCCATGAACACTCGCTCCAAGAGCGGTATAGGATTGCCTGCTGGTTCCACACCGCGCCCTTATCACCGGTGCCGAAGACCTTTCGTCGTGCTCTGGCCGACCCCAATTG